>JARHVA010004999.1:875000-1037500 GCA_037957365.1 Torreya grandis
ATCTAGCAATGACTATTTTTCAAATTTAAACCCCTCCTATAGGTTGGACCATTCACTTAGTGTTGTGGAGGTACGATAAATTATCTAAAAGGATTCATAAATAAATATCAATCCCCCACATAGTAGTCACTTCAAACTTGTCTATCAAGAATTTATAAACTACTACACTTTGAGAAAATATGCCCTATTCTTCCCAAATTACAAATTAAGAAGCATCATTAGTCAATTTTGAAATACATCAAACCAAGTCAAGAGCAAACATTATCAAGATCAATGCTAGATTTATAAGTACATTCATATAGTTAAATAATAAAATTACACATCCACACTAAGGGGATGAACTACATATGGCTTGTCTTCCATCTTTGAAGTATCCAATATATAGGTAATGATCAATCATCAATGAGGGTGATTGAGGTCAGTTCAACCTAATTAAATTTTATCACTTTTTACATGTTTTCATCCTTGAGAAGTGGACCTATGGTTTCAAGGAGAAAGAAGTTAATTTCTAAAGTTTCACCTATAGTTGAGGGTCACCGTTCACATAAATATAGGCTTAATAGTTATGTGCATTATATTTTGAGCCTACAAAGTGACAAACCTACCCAAGATAATAACATCAACCCTGAACAATAACATTAGTGTTTCTACCCATGCTTGATGGTAATGACCAAGGGTGCATAGATTCAATTCTGAATATGGATGAATCATACACATACTTATAATATGTTTCCACTATCATAACATAGTTAGAGTCAATTAATCATGTACAGTAAAGCTAAGCATCTTGTTCTCCTTAGTACTTTATAAATATAATAAATTACATTATTATATTAATCTCAATTAGTTACATTAATAACTATGATTGATTTTATTATATTATAATAAGAATTAATTATACAAGTTTAGCCTATTTTTATTCGCACTAATCCAAAAAATGTAAAAAATCATTTCCTTGCATAAGTTCTCTAATTATATCAATGATCTCCATTTTACAAATAGATATTTCTTATAACATTTATCTCATTTTAAAGTGTTGCCATTTTTATGTATGTTGGATATATTATGGTCTTATACCTTTTCCTATATTTTAGGATATTTATACTATTGATCTTATTTAGCCTACATATAAATGGTAGTTGGAAGCTAAGCCTTAGAGAAAGGGATGCTACTTTTAAAATAGATAACATGAGGTAGTAAATTAACATATTTATTTTAAAATTTACCTCTTATTATACTCCTTGAAATATTACAATATTCTTATAGATTGGAAACACCTTTACCTTGTAAATCTCTACCTCCTTTGTACATGTTTTTGGGCCTAAGTATGTTTATTTTTATATAACCTATTAAGGGTTTTTTGGAAGGATTTTATCCCACTTTATTTGTTTTTTTTTAGTATCATATTTGAGTGTTGAAAATTAAATTTTTTGTTATTCACACATAATTCAACTGTAGTGGTAGGGTGGATAAAGGATGAGAGTTTGTCTCCAAGCCATCCTTCTATTATCCTTTTGAAGTTAGTAGTCAAAGATCATCTAAGTGGGTCTCATTTATTAACTATTTTTTTTGAAGTATATTCCATTGAGAATACTTTATTTCTTGTGTTTAAAATGTGTTTATTTTGTCCCAAGCATATGAATTATTTCTTAGCTCAAAAGAAGAGGTATTAAACTAGAGGTGTTGCCTAGTCTAGTCTTCCATTTAAAAATGGTCCAACCCCTCTTTTATAGGTTAAAAAATTTGTAAGGTAATATACATGACTATAAATGAGAGTCATTGGATCTGGATTGCTTAGGGAAGTTACCTGATTATGGAAATAGGATGGTAGGTGAATTCCTCATTGCCCTGACCTTGCAAATGTAGATGTATAAATAGTGGATTCTTTTGGGGCTTGAAAGTTCTTGGAATAAAACTATAATATTTATCCTTGAGATATTTGAAAGCTTGTAACACTTATTAAATTATTTTAAGGCTTGTAAATATGGTAGTATTGAAATAAATGTTTAAGAAAAATTATGTTAAGTTTAAATTTAAAAATTTGAAATTATTCCTCTTATAACCCTCTTGAAAATTAACATATTAAAGAAACGTTTAATAGAAAATGAAGTTTATTCATTTAAAATAAATTTCCTTTAAACTCTTTATATTTCTATTTTTATGTGTTTTACGCTATTATTATTTAAAAATATTTAAAAGGTATAAAACATTAAAAAAATATTTAGATTATAATATATGGCATTCACACATAAATCTGAATGTAAATGCTGAATTGATTAAAATTGATTGACAAGTGGCATATGATAAATATAGTAAAAAACTAAGAGTACTATAATTAGTCATTTTGGTTTCTATTTGAATATAACAAGTATGTGATAATGAAAAACATGACAAAATAAGCATGTGATAGCTCAATTATGGGAGCAAATTTTGTATATTATATGGATGAGTCTACACTCCATAAATAACCACACAATGTGCCCTTTTATATTGGCTGCAAATTTATCCACTGTAAAATTGACAAAATTGTAATTGCTTTATCACCCGTGCCTATGTTTGTTGAGAGTAATAGATAGTATCATTCTATTAATGTCACATAGGAACTTATATTTTCTTTCTCTCAGCATTGAAAACCCTGGGTGTACTTGTAAGAGATTGAAACCTATAAAAATGAGGGGGAAGTGTAATCGGATAAACTGACCCCAATCACCCTCATTGATGATTAACCACTACCTAAGTATATAGATAATTTGATAGGGAATTAAGCCACAAGTAGTTCTCCCACCTAAATTAAATGTGTTTATTCACTATATGAATGCAACGAGAAATTTAGCTTTGATACATGACAACATTTAATCTTGAATTAATTTTAAATGCTTTAGGCTTGGATCATGACTTTTAATAGTGATTGATATTGAATTTGGGAATAATAAGAATTTTTTTCTTAATGTGCAGGAGTGTTAAATTGATCAATACATAGTGCCAATATCTAGGGAGGTCTCCTTGTAATGAATGTCTTTAGATTTGTATCTATAGGAATCCAATTGAATAATTTCATTTGACCAACTTATGAAACATGTGGGATGAACCATATTGATATTTTAAATTTTGAAAAATAATAATCAAATGGTGTAGAGACAAGGTTATGCTAAGTGGATAGGTTTGTGGTAACATATGTGTCTATATAACATGGACCTACCCCTAAAAATTAGGAATAATTGGCCTCAATTTGGGAGAATTTTGAGAGTGATATAAAGTAGTTTGTGTAATGAGTTTGGAATTTTTATTTAGTAGTGATGACAAATAGAGGTGTCAAGCCCACATATAGATAAATGGTCAGAGGAATAGAAAATAAGAGTCATATATTTGAGCATAATTAAAACAGTTTAAAACATTTCAAGAATTAACATTATCAAGTACCTATGACTAGATTTAGGTATCTATAATATGTTTGGTTTTATTTTAAATAATTAACTAGGTAAAAGTTTGTTTATCATTCTATTTATATTTTCTTATGTGTGTTTGTCAATACTTAAGATCGTGTATGCTCTTATCTTCCACCGAAAGGTGAAATTTATAATTATAAATGATACAAGTATCTTGTATTCACCCTAGGTCACAATTGTGTATGCTCTTCCCTTGCAAAACAAGGCAAACATGAGAATTAGAAAACAATTGCACCCTCTTTATTTTATCTTTTTAGGGTCTTACAAATATGATCTTATCATCCAACATAGATACAAATCTTGTGTTCTAAAGGACTATATAAATTCTTAGGGACTTTTTGTTATTGGCTAAGTGATCATCTATTTTATAAACACTATAAAGTGAGATGGTTTTATCCACTAATACCCAAGCCCTATATATCATCTTTTACACACATATTTGTGCCTCAACATACCATGAAGTATATATAATACACCCATATATTACCCTTTTGATCCTATTTTAATAGCTTATTTATCACAAACAAATAATGGTGTAGGGAACACAACATTACAAAAGATCACCCACCACATACCTTTCAGGATAATATCAGTGGGCCACTATACATCTGTAATCCTAATTGATTACCTAGGTTGTAATTGCATGTATTGATTGACCCACTTGCACTAAACTAGTGCTACACCTAATCTAAAATTAAACCAAGTTAACCATTTTAAAATAAATTGAATCAAACACATCAAATGTTTAAAATGTAATCCAAATCAAACTCTTGATAGAAATCCAAACAATCAATTTATCTAATAAAATTAATCAAATTTTTTGAACCACAAACCAATATAACTTGCATCCAGGTTAAATGTAAAATATATGGCTGAATCAAATCAAGACATCCAAATAATTAGTTTAACTTAGTGAAGTCACATCAATTATTGGTACAAATATAGATAAAAAACATGGCACTCACAATAAGGTACCAACTCAAACAAAATCAAAGACTAGAAACTGAGGATAATTTTAGTCATAACCCATTTTACTTCCATCAAGAATGTGTTCATAATGATGATACATATAGTTTAGTTTATGAAAGTTAATACCACAATGAAGATAGTGATTTGTTTAACATTGATCTATGAAAAACACAAATGGACCAATACCTATATGAGAATAAAGATGAACTTCTTTAATGCCTTGTAGAGATAGGTGCTTAGCTTTCCCTTGATTATAATCCAAAAAACTTGTATCACATATGAAGCAATAAGAACCAAGGCATAGAGAAAGAACATGTTACCTCTTGCCATTAGGTAGACTAAAATCAAGTGAATGTTGAGTCTACCTCTCGCTATCCAAATCCTAATGTTATTTATGGTAAAGTAAAATATGTTCTAGCGAATCAAGCTAACTAATATAAAAACTTTGTTGTCCTTGATGAAATAAGAAACCTAAGATTGAATTTGGTGGGCTTATCTTCCCACATCTGTGAATAACAATTGAACCAAAATTAGTTATCCAATCATAAAAATCAAACAATCAACCTTAAAAAAACAACATCCATCTAAAAACAGCCAAAATTTTACACCACCAAAATCCAACATAAATCAACATCCAACAACACCAAATCAAGGTACATCATTCACTCAAGAATGATAGGCCATGAAATATGATATTCAAGGAGTATAATCATGAAACTAAATCAAGTAGCATAAGTTTGAAGAGCTTTTACCTATCCATTTGATTAAAAATGTTAAAGGGCCAACTTTAAGATCATTTTGAGACACCTAAATTTGAAAAATATAAAATAAAAGGAGACCCATAGGGACATGCCAAGGATTTTTTTATGGTATGTCAAGAGGTCACCTATAGGGACATTTAGTTAATCTGACTATTCCCTAGAATTTTGGGTAGATAATCCTCATATCAGTTTTCACACCTGCCAAAAGGATATATAACCATATTTTTAGATTTATTATAATGGTTTGTGATGAATTATCTTACAATGTTAATCATGAACTGACCATGATGGATAGTTGAAACTCTAACCACGAAATGGTGAAAACATCTCCTATTTCTTACAATTATGATAGGGTCTAGATAGCATATTCTCGTAGAGTATTCTTGAGAAGAAATTAGTCAAAATTTTTAAGTCAAACCTAAATTAGGAAATGACATTCCACTTATGGGTACATTTCACCATGACCTTTGATAAAATAATTGATAATAGTGTCTAAATAGAGAAGGCTCTTATTGTAAAGCATTTGGTGAAATTATTTTCCAAAGACTCCCAAAATCATAATCAGACATGAATTCAAAAGCCTATTTTAAAGTAAAAACATGAATGTAGTTGGATATGGAGTCACTAAATCCAAACATGTTAAAAAAAAATATGACTTTTACCCTTCAGTGGGCTCTACCCAACCAACAATATAAATGCAAGAGATACATGCCTCTTGGGGAACCTTTGGAGGTTATTTTACATAAAATTATTGCAAAAACATGATTACATATCCATTGACAAATAAAAATGATGAAAATAAAACTAATTTAAAATGGTACAAAGAATATGGATATTTTTATTTTCATAGGAACAAGGTTTATTCTAGGAACACTTTCATGAATCTTAGAAACTATGTTCAAGACTTACTAAACCATGGGGAGATTGAATTAAATAATTATGATTCAATATGAAAGAATAAAAAGATGATAAAATTAAAGGATCCATTCACTAAAAATGATAAAAATAATCTACAATATGATCAACAATAAAATCAAGGTCATAACTAAGTTCAAAACACTTGTACTAGCAATGTTAAATATTGTAAAACCCCGTACAATTATGATGTTATCATGGGTCGAGTCACTAATCATAACATTGCTAGTATAAAATTCAAAGATTGATATTGCATTGCCATTAATCAACATTCTAAGGTTAGAATATAATATACATCTATTCAACCACCTTCTAAGGTTACTATCTAGGGTTAATCTACCTACCCCAAGAGGACAACATGACCGTCTTGAACAACTTGAGAACACTCGTACTCAAATATCTACATATAATTTAATTAAGACATATGTTTTTCATAAATATGTAATGTATAAATCCATTCAATAGTTGAATCTTCTTACTGACATTGATCCTTCATAATTTAAAGCAATCATAGGAAAATTGTCCTCAGGCCAATGACTCACATTTTACCACAATGCCTTCCTCCAACAGGACCATCCAATAATCTTCCCATCCAAATTAAGGAAATCATTACTATACATAAGGTTAAATAGGTACTCATAGACAATGGTTCAGGATCAAATATACTCAAATTAAAGTTGGTAAAGTGCTTAGGATATTATGAATCTACATTAGATTCTAAAACCTTTACTATCAAAACATATGACAATGTGGAGTAAGAATCAATTAGAACCATTAATTTTCCCATCATGATTGGGATTTTCACACACAAAAACCTCATTTGTGTCATTTAACTCAAATTTATATATAACAACTTCTTAGGATACCCATGGATTCATTCCATGAAGGTTTTTCCCTCCACCTTTCATCAATGCTTCAATTTCTCATACTCTATATAAAGGTGACTAGACCTGATGACCCACAACCATTCCAATATTGTAAACATTTGGAAAGATGATATAATATAATTAACTATTATCCTATCAAAAATCATGTAAATAATAAGGGTAAGCCTGTTTCACAAGAAGATTCCAAATCATCCTCTTATATCCATCCAAATGACCTAATGTCTACATAAAATAATCCATCTACCCACTCCAAGTCACATTTCAAAATTATAGATAAGGGCTGTGTGGAGTATGATATTAATAGTACCTTCCATGTTATAAAAATATTGGATTACCCTAATATTCATGGCATGAATACCATGTATTGAAGAAAGGTAAAAAACTCCTATAATGTTGTGCTCCTCTCCTTTGATAAAGAACGCCTCCTTAATGATGAATAGGTTGAGATTTTTATTGAATCTTAGTTATATGGTGACGATTCAACCTCATGTTATGAAATAAAATAATGTTCAAACATCAATAAGATGGGGGAAATCATGAACTACAAATGAAAAGGCTTGGGTATTAATGAACAAGGGATCCTTGAGCCCATTTCCCCTTCTAAGCATTGATAATACTACAGTGTATACAAACCACCAGGTGTGATCCATATGGTATCACTAGTGACATTACTATGATTTATTGTGATGAATCATCTAATAGTGACATAGATTCATTTTATATCCTCTATAATGAGCTTGTTGAAACTAATATTTTCAATGACATAGCCATTCTCACTATCCACTTGGACCTCCAAACCTTGACCTCATATATTGGGACTAGAAAAACCATATACCCTTAGATGTATTCTATAATGATGAAGATATTTATATTTTCTAGTAATTTTGGATTGTTTGCCATTAAGATATCATAAAAAACTATTTGAAATCAATCTCAATGTAACTAGCAAGAAGAGTTAATCATAAAAATCAAAATATTCAAAAAAGTTATAAATGTAATATCCCTTGGTGAAAAACTTCTCTTTGACGTTGGAAGATAATAAAAAAATCAAAAAAAATATGTGTTCATTGGTAAAAACCTTTCTAAGGCACTAAAAAACTATAAACTTCACTCTTCCCATGAGTTATCACATAGGTATAATAATCCTAATATCATTGATATTGGAGTTGATCTCAACCCACTAAACATGAAGTCCATGGTAAACTAGTGAGGGAATTTTAAGACACATTTACATGGCCACTACCTGACATGTTTAAATCAAACTCATCCTTTATGGGAGATAAATATGAACTCATAAATCATCAAATATATGAAGATCTTCACCTCCCTATTTTTCCAACACAACTATAAGACTATTCTACTCTACTTTTTGAACACACCATTCATGTTAATATTAGAAGAAAAAATAGTCCCAAGATGATCAAGCTCAGATATTCAATTACTCCAAAAGAAATTGAAATTATAATTATCCTCCTGAGGGAATTCATTGACATCTTTTCTGGTCATACATCAATATGCCCATAAAAATGAAACTACATATTGAGTGGTCTATCATATCATTGTTCACCCTAATGACAAGCCCATAAAAATGAAACTACAAGAAATACATCCTAGGATAGTTATCCTTGTCAAAAAGGAACTACATAAACTATTAGAGGAAATATTAATCAGATTGATTGATTACTTTAAATGGATATCAAACATCATTCCTTTTATAAATAATCTATTAGGGATTTATCTTTGCACTAATTTATACAATATCAATAAATCTTACCCCAAAGATGACTTTTTGTTGCCTAATATTGACATGATAGTTGATTCTACAATGTGCCATGAAATTTTATCAATCACAGATGGATTTGATGGCTAAAATAAAATCCATATCACACTTAATGACCAACATAAGAAAATATTCACCACCCCATGGGGCACATTTTGATATCAAGTCATTCCCTTTGGCTTGAAGAATGTAGGTGTTACATATAAAATATACATGATAATCATTTTCCATGATATGATGCAAGACATTTTTGAGGAATATGTGGATGACATACTAAACAAGTCAAAAATTTGAGATGAACATTTAGTAGTGTTATGAAGAATCTTTGAGCAACATAAAGAGTATAAAGTGTGAATTAATCCAAAAAGGTGTGTTTCTAACATAACATCATGAAATATTTTGTTCTTCATGATTTTTAGATGAGGTATTTAAGTTGACCCTACTAAAGTATAGGATATAATAAAAATGTTCCCACCATCTAATCTTAAACACTTACACAATTTATAGGGGAAAATACAAACCATCCAAAGGTTTATTTTATAGTTGGCCAACATTTGTCACCATTTCATGCATCTACTCAAGAAAGACATAGAATTCACTACAATAAGGAATCTCAGGAAGAATTTAAACAACTAAAATAATTTTTCTCCAATCCACTTGTGTTAGTTCCACTAACACTAGTAAAACCCATGTTTCTTTATATTTCCACAACTCAGCATGCCCTATGGGTACTCTTGGCTTAGCATGATGATAAAGGAACATAATGAGCCATTTGATATTTAATAAATAATGTGATGGCACATGATCTTAACTACTCACCTATTAAAAAAACATGTTTAGTAGTCATCTTCACTTAAAAAAAATAAAGTAATACTACATGCTTAAGAACAAGAATATAATCATCACCAAGGTCGATCAACTCAAATGACTCCTATCCAAAGAAACACTCACAACTCAAATGGATAAATGGGTCATGTTACCCCATCAATTTGATATTGAATATACTAATCAAAATGCAATGAAAGGACATGTACATGTAGATCAATTAGTTTAATCCCCATTGTTGAGAAAATAACCATTGACAGTTGGGTTTCCTAACAAATATATACTATCTCTTGATGGGTCTCAATAGTGGAAGCTATATTTTGATGGATCCTTAAAAACACATACTTGGGGGACAAGCATTATATTATTGACCCTAAATAGAGACCTCATTCCCAAGGCATTCCACATTGCTTTCCCCTACACTAAAAATATCATAGAGTACAAGGACCTCTTTGTAGATATTTAACTAGCTTTCCAATGGAATATCATACACTTATATGTCTTTGGTGACTATTAGCTAATCATAAATCAGGTTAATTATCAATACCCAACCAAATACAATAATATTATATCCTAAAAGAACATGGTGGATAATTTAAAAAATTACTTTGTGCATATATAATTTTAGCAGGTACCATGTGCGAATAATATATCTACCTATGAATTGGCCACTCCTTGAAATTCCAATACATTCTAAAAAAATCCAATTCTTGGTAGAATATCTCATTGTCCAAACCTACAAACATCCAAAATCTGAGATTTTATGTGATATTTTTGGTCCCTTTTATCCATGGTATCACTATATTTATGCATACCTGCATGATCATAACCTATATTTCAATCTATCATGTGCACAATGTAAATCCTTTATCTGAAACACTTTTGTTATACCCTCCTTGGAAACACATTTTATCATAGAGGCTATAATGGGATTATGATTCACTATTCAAATTCATAAGTGATCTATTTGGATGTCAAATATGTTCACAAGAAAATAAATGGGGTGCATACTAGTTGAATGGTACTTACCAAGAAACTTATCCACACAAGGCACTATTGGTCAAGCATGGAAAGATATGCATGCTAGTATGTTAGGAATTGTTTTACTTGTCAAAAACATGGAGATCTCATCCACACTCCATCTTAAGATCTACATCCAATTAGGACTCCATCATCCTTATCTACATGGGGGATTGGTGTCATTGATAATATTGATCCCACCTCATTCAATGGACATAAACATATCCTCAATACTATTGAGTACTTCACTAGTGGGTAGAGGCCATCTCTCTCACTTATGTAACTAGTCAACAAATTTTTGAATTCATCCTCAATCATATTATTTTTAATTATGGTATCCTATATTCTATCATTATAAATAATGATAAGTCCTTTAAGAATAAGTATTTCAAAGCCCTATGTACTCAGTTTCATATCATAAAAATATGGTACAATCCTTACTATCCACAAGGCAATGACCAAGCTAAGGAATCTAATAAGACCATTCTCAAGACCCTCTAAAATATTGTCAATGATGCTGGCTATGATTAGAATCTATAATATTATCCTATTCTATGGGATTATTTCACCAACATAAACACACACACACATGAACCACTCCATATTCCATAGTATTTGGATATGAAGCCATATTACTCATTGAGATTGATCTTCCCTTATTGTGCATCTCATTATAAGTTCTCATTAATGATGAAAACTATTGAGTTACACTATTACAAGAGATAAAACTTCTTGATGAGAAATTACTTGTTACGTTCAATCATCTCAAGGCCTATCAAAATAGGTTACACCTCGACTATGAAAAACATATCAAATCTCTAGAATTTGAAATTGGATACCTTGTTATAAATTAAAATTTGATAAATAATATTTTTTATCACAAGAAGAAAGGGAAATTAGAACCTAATTGGTTGGATCCCTACATTATCACTCTAAATATGGCTTAAAAAATAATATATTGGATACTGAAGATGGAAAATAACTTGATGAGCCCATGAATATCATACATCTCAAGCATTTTTAAGATTTAAAACTGATTATTGTCTATGAATACCCTTAGGATTGGGGAAAATACACCTCTTTACTTCCATTCATATCTTGATCCATCCCATGATTTATAGTTTTCTTTCCCATTTTGACCTTGGTGAAGACCTATAGGGACCACAAGGAACAAAAATGTTGATATCATTAACATGTGATAGACTTATTGTAGTAGGAAATTATAGTGACACATGGATAAATTATTCTCTAAGTCATGTAGTCCTTGAATAAATACCATTAAATTCATCTATCCATTCATCTTCCCATCCACCTTCAATTTTATCCCCACTATTGTAGTCAATTTTCAATTTGTTAGTATCCTTTGTATATATACAATAAAAAAAAAAACCCTAAAATTTAGAAAATATTAAAAATATCAAAAGATAAGAAAATCTAAAAATCCAAAGAAAATATGCTATATTGTCCTCCATCTTGCTTCAAATACTTGACCAATATTACAAAAAATAATTTTTACTTCATTGGGATATATTATTCCCAATCATGCAACCTCACATATATCATTACCTCAGGAACATCACAAAGCTATAAACATAATCGTTATTCATATATTAGATTGCTAACTTAATTTAGGATAAATCATTTTTGTTTGTTTGTTCATTCTTTTTACAAATTTATGTGTTTTTGTTTTGCATTGTTTATTTCTTTGTTTTCTTTCTTGTTGTGTATGAGTCAGTCCTACAACATTCCATAGGAAATCCCTCATGGTTTTTCTATATCATTATGCATTTTATGGTATGCTATATCAAAAAATAAGGTTGTTAAAATGTTGAAAATTGTGCACAAATTTTATTAGCATGTCCCTATTATACATCATCATTTATCTCATCTAATCCACACTCTATCAAATTATCCATCTATCCATCCTTAAAAAATGACTAAGTATGAATACATGAATCATAAAAGTAGGAATATTTATCACAACATCACACCATATCATAATCACATTTAATCTATCATCTATATCCATCAATAACATGACATCCATGTACATAATATCCATAACATTAATAAACATACACATAAATATCTATATACATCACATCATAATAAAATTAGGAGATAATGAGGTAAATAAAATCAATCAATCATCATATATAAGCATTGAGTGTCCATATATACAAATGTACATAGAATCACTATACATATATCCATTTAAATCTACTTGTCAAAATGCATAATTACAAAATAGGAGGTTAGGTCTTACTTTGTTTCTATGGTGATAGATTCTACCTGGGATGAGCATGCATTGATGGTGTTGTCTATGATTAGGATGACCATCTCCATCTATTTTTAGTATAGGATGCAAATCTTTAACCTTGTAGAATAACCTATTCATAATGAGCCTCTCTTGCTAATCCAAATGAATCTTCATATCCTTGTCCCAATCCCTCAACAATTATAACCAATTGTGTAGTATATCTCTTAGTATATAGTTTTTTCACCTCCACATCCCTTGCTACCATAGTCTCATCTGACCTCTCTAGTTTAGTTGTCAACCTTGTCACCTCTACTATGAGCCCTACCACCCTACAATCCCAATTAACTTGAAGCTTCTATAGTTCTACAGTCAACTATGTGACCTCCATTGTGAGATGTGCTACCTCAACATCTATCATAGTAATTTATTCCTAATAATTGGACACTATACCCTATATTCCTACTATCTTAACCTTTATAGCAGATATATCATGATGGATGCTATCAATCAATGCTATATATTCCTACTATTGTGGTAGTTGTGATGTCCCTACCCCATTTACTCTTGTAGGAACTATTATAGCTCATGTCCCTATAGTATCAATGCCTATCTACATCTAACCTATAGACCTAACTAGTGGTGTGATCAATGCCTTTACTACTAGATAAATAAATGATATATTTATTATCTTTATAGGGGAATATATAACCAATATGGGGGATCCTCTTCAATATAAATCTCCTCTTCCCTGCCCATTCTGGACACCCCCCATCCATCCTATCCAACACCATCCTGTCCACCTCCTTGAGATGGAAATGACCCTCCCTAAACTACCATGAATAAACTCCTTTGTCTAACCTAACTTAGTGACCTACATAGGGGAAACACCCTCACTATATCCATGATCATATATTATAGAGTCCTTAATCTTTGATGTGGAATTGTCAATCTCTGAGGCCTAAACTATGCCCACTAAGACTCATACCCTAAAATTACCCCAACATCTTCTACTATATCTCTATCATCCCAATGAATTATCTATATGAGTGACTAGTCTGTAGTTGCCACTATGTGATCTATCCTAGGACTATAGGATATCTCTATAAACTTGAGAAAACACATATAGGCCCTTGGGAATGTCCTAATATAGACCAAACTATCTTCAGACCTTGTTAGGTCTATACCTCTCAATGATTAAATATTGATGACTTGTAATATAACACTTTTTCATTATGTAGTCCATATAACCTAACTCATCTAACCAATATAATTATATCCTCTTATAAGGTCTCTATTTAATAACAATACACTTTAACTCATTTATGACTCATATATAGTATTCTAGATCACCCATGTATATACATCATCCCCGTATCACAACCACCCATAGATAATACATAAGATCCTCCCTACCCCTCTACCAATATTACCCCATAGGCCTCTCTATCTCTATATTATCTTAGGCCTAAATGTGTAGTAGTGATGATGGCCTGATACTCTAACCATCCTGATATACTATGAAATGAACATGCTCATATAGATGGGATGATATTATCGTACCCCAAATAAAGATTATCATAGCCTTCATCATGTTATAAATGACACATACAAACCCCAATTAAAAGAATTTATTGGTATTTTCAAGCAAGAAGATACCTCCAACAAGATCCATAAGTACCAAAGGAAATATAACTATCAAATCTTTTGCTCCATATGTATAAAAATCTAGATCCTAACCTATCATAAGGATTTTTGTCATATATTTCAATATCTACAATAACACTTGTGGTCTCCAATCTCTCCACTAAATATTTCAACCTTTTATCAGGATCTGGAAGATCATGTAGACGTATTATAGGGTAATGGTCATCTCACTTGTCAGTAGATAAAATGTTTTGGTAAGTGCCAATGGTCTACAAATGAAGTCAAGAGGGAAATGTCATCCCTAATATCTAACATCAATTATATGTGATATAATCTAACTACCTCTAATAACCCATACTCAAAATCATCCACATCTCTCACTAATGTTAACACTGCATAACATCACTCCCATGTGATAATAGTCAAAAAATGCTCCTACAAATAATGAATGATGAGCATACCTAATCAATCCTATCCTCTTCATCTATTATTTTTATCCATTTTCATCCATTTCCTTATGTTTTAGGTAAACACCATGAATTTCATAAATTTCATGATGTCTATGTACAATGTAAACATTGTGATGTCTACATAAATGTCATCATGTTTGCGTAGGAATCAAACTACATAGATGATGTGACTTATTGCATAGATGAAACTATTTTTGTACAAATGTTACCACTTATGCATAGGTGTTAAAACATAAAATCTATGAACAAATGATACACTATAGTTTATAGACGTCATTTGTGTTAACATTATTTCCATGAAGAAAATTTTCCTTGTAGTGTGTTCACTCCCCATATTCATTTTCACCCTTATTAATTAATAAAATTAAAAAATTAAACAAATTAAAATTTACATCTGATGGCTTGATGTCATCTGGCCTCTAATACTTTGGAGCTTGCTCACTCTGGTGCCTCCTAGATGATACATGAGCCATAATAGCAAATTTTTTAGGACACAAATTAGAGATTTAGTTATTAAAGGCTTGAGGTGAAAGAAAAAATATTTTTCACCCCAACCCCTATTTATCTCCCCTCCACCAAAATTTCAAAATTACCTGCATTTTCACCAATTGCATCCATTTTTCAACTTGTGAGATCAATTTTCAACCCTTTCACCTCTTTTATTTTTGTTCAAACTAATCTTCATCATTTCCCCTCATTTTACCACTTCTAGAACTCTTTTCACTTTCAAGGGATCATATGCATCATTTCTTATTCACATGACCCCTTGAGTGGGCATCACACCTTCATCACATACAACCATGGGCATATTTGTGTTACCAATTATTATGTCTTCTGAATTCTATGAAAGTTGTTTCTTTTAACAAAATAATCATCTTCATCATATCACTTGGGGCATACCCATATTCTAGTATTTTCATCTTTCTAAGTCTTTGAAAATATGTTAATCCACCTACCATATTGTAATGCCATTTCAAAGATGAGGAAAATGTAGACACCTCTTTTCCTCCACCCTAGTGTTACAACTTCTCTCCATCATCACTATCCGCTATTCCACAAACTAAACCTTAATTTCTCCCTTGAGAACAAAATGTTAATCTAATTAACATTTTTAACTTGAATTTTATCATCATATCCCTAATCTCATTATTGTATTGCATAAAAATCTTAATTTCATTATACACATGCTTAATCAAACTACCACTATTCAACATCATATTCAATCAATTAATATGTTAATCTAATTGCATAATTAAATGTTTCCAATCCTATTAAATGCCTAATCCAAATTAATAAAATAATTAATTATACTATTTAATTAATTGGTCCTAATAGAAATAATCCATGGAATGATAAATTCCATAGTATTTAACATTAAAAAATCTAAAGATAATCAAATCATTCCAAATCACTACGTCAATCGCCCACAATCCAAGGCAATCAATAAATTCTAAGATAAGGGCCAATAAGTGCAATCAAGCCACTCTTCATAAATATAAATCCTTACAACTTAATTCCCCACATTTAATCCTTAAACTCCTTCATTCAATAAGGAATTTGACTCATTCTCAACCCTTGATCTTTGGCCAAGATCAATGGTTCACATTCATCCTAAAAGTTTATAGATTGAGCTCACAACCCTCACTTTCATCAAACCAAGAGAGCCTAGCTATATTATGTCAACATTGAGGGAAATAATCATTCATCAATAAATCAACCCATCCACAAGTGGACATGTTATTTTTTTCATGCAAAAATTAACATTGGGGTTAATACAAAAAGTTGGGGTACGAAAAGGGGCCTCCCTGTGGACATGTTTTTCTTGAAAATTAAGAAATATGAAATTCTATAAATATTTTGAGATGGGTAAAATAAAAATTTGATTATGGTGTAAGAAGACTAATTATATCATTTTGAGACTAGTTTCCAAAACTCTATTTAAAAAAAACAAATGGTTGATTATAACTAAGTCAAACACCTAGACATTGAATAGGAACTCCTATTTTTTAGAAAAACTAAGTACATAGCTAGCCATGTGGCACCTCAATTTCTTAACATCATTTAATATTGTTTGACATCAATTTTAAAATTTTTTTAGATAATACCATCTAGTTTGTAACCTATATTTTTTATATAATTTCTCAATGAATGTATATATTTTATTAATTTTAAAAGTAAATATATTCTTGAAAACTGACCAAAACATGGATAGCCACATGTTTTTTTTGAATGTGTGTATAAATAGGCTTAGTTTGTAAGCATATATTATTTTTTGAATTTGAATAGATGAAAAATATACAAAAACATATATATTTTTGTTATGTAGTGGCATTAAAAATCTATAATTAGAAATCAACACAGATTAAAACATTAAAATAGTCTAAAAACATTAATTAAAACATCAAAGTAGTAATCTCAGAATATGTAAAGAAGTACGAGCTCATGGGAGCCTTAATAGATCAAGCTTTGGATTTATTTTTAAAAAGGGATGTTGATTCCTTATATCTTCAACAAGTTAAAGATAAAATACTATTAGAATTGAAAATGAATAAGTGATTTAGACTATTCAAGATCTAAAGGAGATTCAACAATGAATCAAGTAATTAGTATGGGACTATGATTGTATATTTTCATATATGGTGAACAAGATTGATTTTATCATGGAGGATAAGGACAAGGTTTCCTAGTTTGTATAAGGGTTGTAAACAAGAGTCTAATTTTTCATTGCATAATCCCATTTATTGATTAACACTGATGCCTAAGTAGATTCCCTACGATCTAATAGAATTGAGTAATATGAAGATGCTCTAGTAGTTAAATCCAAATTTGAGCAAAAATTGATGTTTTTCTCGAAAGGATGGATGAGATGCGTGAAAGAAACAAACTTAAATTTGGCTTATGATGTATAGAGTGTAGTCGAGAAGGGCATCACTAGAATTATTGTCTTGAACTTAAAACAAAGTTCAGTGAACTATGTAGAGTAGTTAGGCATAAAACCTCAAAGTGTCATTTATTAAAATAGTACATTAAAAAATCCTAGAGTTTGTATTTTAATTTTTGTAAATCAGCCAATCATGATGAGAAGAGTTTTTGAGCTTTGCATGATTTGAATGTTACATCCTGATTCCTTGCTAAGCAAACTATTTAATTATTCATGGATATTTATAGTTGAAACATTTGGTATTGGTTATACTTTTGACTAAGTTTGAGATATATGCTATTATGGGATAG
Source organism: Torreya grandis (assembly GCA_037957365.1). Lineage (NCBI taxonomy): Eukaryota > Viridiplantae > Streptophyta > Pinopsida > Cupressales > Taxaceae > Torreya > Torreya grandis. The sequence goes on from JARHVA010004999.1 coordinate 893,209, forward strand.
TAGAATATTGCTTAGATATATGATGGTACATGTAGATTTACTATTAGTTGTAGTGTATGCATTTACATTATGAACATATTGATTTGTTATTTTAGTTATATTTTATGTTGTATATTTACCATGTTGATATGATCTAACTACCTATGTGTTAAGAGGTTGACACATGAGAACTAAACTCTCAATGCATGCCAAAGGTAAAATATCATTGAAGAAGGTGATGCAGATAGAGATGTCAGAGGATAATAGAGAAACTGGTGAGGACCCTATACAAACCATAGTAGATAACACATGTTAGAATGCATTAAAAATGTTTTGTATATGATGTGTTTATTTCTACTTTATTTGGAAAGATAACTTCTATGAGTTTGATAGTATAATTAAATAGCGTAATGAATTCATTTTGCATATTTGATACATTTTTTCATTAATGCTAGTGGAAACATTATTAGCAAAATTAGATTTAAAAATATGGATTATTAGTAATTTATGACATTGTTATTTACATTGATATAACATTTGTGGATGTTAATTAATTTAATAAAATTATGGATTTTTGACATTAAGTGTTAAAATAAATAAAAATGGAAAATTACCTTTGAAAAAGGAAAAAACGCAGAAAAGGACAATAAAAGAATAAAAAGGAAGGAAATGTTTAAATTTAAAAAAATAAAAAAATAAGTAAATATATTAAAAAATTAATAAAAATAAAAAAGATAAATAAAACAAAGAAAAATATTTAAAGCAAAAGGACTATGCCTATTTTCATATAAGGGAAATGAAGAAAGAGAAAAATTAATTATCACAAGTATTGTCTAAGAGAAAATTGAAGATGTAGACAAGGAAAAGGCATGGCATAGAAGAAAGGAAGTAGGTTTTGGGAGAGAGACAAGTCTGCAATGACACACAAACCAAAGTAAGTTCTATTTACTAAGTGGGCAATGTTTTAATTTAGTATGTGATCATAAAATTTTTGCGTTGAATCTCTCTATATGTTTTTTTAAGGGTTTGGAATTCATATTTAATTGAGAACTATAAATCTATTACAGACATTTGTGAAACATAGAGACTACCTATTAAATGATAATCATTCAACAGAATAAATTTGGTGTTTCACATAGGAAATATGTGCACCATTATAAATCCATTAAAATATTTAATCCTTAGTTTTTATAAAACATAGTTAACATCTTTGTATGTAGTTTGAGTCATTATATACTCCAAGGCATCACTGTAAGAACTAATATTCCAACTTTTTAAAGTAAGAAATGACATCACTATAATTTATTCTAAATTTATTATTGGATCATGGTAATTATGTCTACAACACATATATAGATTCACTACAAATACAATTACCAATCCATGCCAATCAAAGAATATTTTAAAACACAATATGTGTTATTTATTAGGTCACATATTATTATGAGAGAGGAAATAGGAATTATTGTTAATCATGAAAGGCATCAATGGATTTAACAAAAGATGTGAATTGATGTGGTCTTTGAACATAGTTGTGTAGATATGCATCACCATATAGTGTATTGTTTAGTAAGTCATTGCATGATAACAAATCAGTTTTCCTAAGGTGTCACCAAGGTAAATAAGTAGCTAACATTTAATTATAGCTTGAGTATTACATACATTTAAATACCATGCTACTATATAAATCACTATAATATTATTTACTCATCCACATATTTAATTGAATCACTAAAATTAGTTACCAACCAATAGGATGTGTAGGTAAGTCACTAGAATCCACTGTTCACATGTTGTATTTTTATTCTTTATAATTTGCATAGGGTTACTATAGTGTGGCATCTACCTATATCAACTAGGCAATGTATACATTGTGTAATAAGGTAATGAACCTCCCATTATCATTCTTATTTTTATGAAATGAGATGTTGATTAAAACCTAGGTATTATTGACCCAAATATAGTATAAATGGTATTGCTTGAAACATCAATCCATCTTGCATAGTATTTCATTGAAGTCACTAGATATTTGATTCTAAGTATTATATTTTATGTTAATGGCATCTCTATTTTTAGTTAAATTTAGTACTCAAAATATACCTTTATATAGGTTCCATAGTTTAATCATTTATAAGTTTATAGTATGTTTTAATGCTTGACCAACATGTTATGTTTATTTATGGAGTCATTGTTTTATGTATATCCATCACCTATTTATAAATGAATCTCCCTCGTTTTAGATAGTTATTTTATAAATATGATATAAAAATGATTTGGAAGCTTCTTAAAAAAAGAAAGAGGAATTAAATTCATATTAGGGGTTATATAAGTATTTTATTTAGTATAAAATACCAATTTAGGGAAGCTTTTGGAAAATTAGAAATATGGCTATTTACATTAATGGGTTGGGTTACTCATAGACCTAAACAATAGTCAAATCTGTATATAGTAATAATAAGAGGAAATTTCTTTTTTATACAACCCAAAGTCAATGAACTTTCAACTTAGTATTCATAGACTTATACAAACGCTGAAAGATTGATTAAAAATGATTGTGAGATTTTTAAACATGGTCAATCTACATGAAATCATAATGGGTGAATAACCTATCAGAAATCTCTTTAGAGAATATTAATATATGTAGGTCTTAATATGACTAATAGTGTGTACATCTAAAAAGGGGTGTATTCTTATGGTTATATTTCCATAGGTGGATTATAATTTATATTAAAAAAATTATGAATAATTAAAATTTAATGAATGCATGCATTCAAAGCTATAAATGTATAACAAATTCTAGTTTGGATTACTCTATATTTCATGAAAATGGGGTTTTGGTCATTTTAGCTATTGACAATGAGTGTTTGTTTCCATGTATTTATGACTACTTATTATCTTGCTTGCAATACTTATTAGTTATGCATAAAAACACTAGACTGTGGTAATATGGGTTATTATAGGGTGTAGTATGGTTGGAAATGAATTGTGATATTTGAATTTTCATTTAATTATGTATTTACTTGGGTGGTATGAACTGTAGTCATTATTTATAGTATGGGATATAAAATAATGTAATACTCATTCATACATTTGATGGACAAAATGTATGCTTTGATTACTCCTATGTTTAACATGTTATATGATGTGTTTTCTAGTAGGATGTAAATTATATGAGTCTTGTGGTTAAACTGCATTTGACTAATATGCATTTTTGATACTAAGTAAGGACTGAGATAAAATTTATTGGCTTACTAGTATCATAATTTTAGAGGAACGTAGTCTGATCAGGTGGTGTGTATGAATTTGATTGATCTACAGATCACTTTTATATTACTATTCTTAAAACTTTGGCCAGAGTATGTTTAGTGAGACATTATCATTTCATGAGTATGATTTAAAGGTTTGTGAAATATCTTGAAATAGATCAAGTTTTATATGATAAATTACATGTTTAGTTTTAGAAATCATACAACACATGGGTACTTGTTTATCTCTCTAGATTCCCACATCATCACTATCTACTCATCTATGAAGGGAGGGACATTTCTTAATGAGATTAGTGTGGGGGATCATTGGTCCATGGTTGGTGTGAAAAAATACTTGGATGATGCTCTTCCTCCCCACAATAGTACTAATTATCAAGATGACACTTTAGATTGCCATAAATACTCGAGTTCGGGAACTATGCTCCAAGAGAGCCATGTATCTTATATGTACATTATATTTTATTGTACTTATTATTGAGTATTGTCATAAAGAGTTGTAATTATTTATTATTGTATATTGAATGTGGTGGCTATATACTTGTATCAGTTATGACTGAGTTTATATAATTACTTTCAAAGGTGCATTATGATGTACTCTCATGACATTATAGATCAATGATATATGATGTAATATATTTATTGTTGTTATCATGCTTTGAGTACTTCATATGATATCTATTAGATTCTCATGGTGTAATATATTTTTGGTATATGTGTTTAATTAATTTTTTTAATGTATTTATAGGTAGATACTAGTGAGGATGTTACATTGAAGGAATATATCACTAAAAATGTCTTCATAATTGCAACATAATAGTCGACTATTTCTAAGTAGGGAATTTCAGGCATGAAGGTGGATATGACCAATGTAACATAAGGTAATCTAGGGTAGATGCCTTTGTCACCTAAATATCAACCACAAGGTCTAGTTGGCTAGACACCATCATTTATACAATATCAATATTAATCCTCATGGAATAATGTGAGTCTTCAACATCAACATTCAAATTGGGATCCAACATCACTTGAGTGACATTATGATGGATATGTTTTGTAACAAAAACAACAAGGAGGATTTACTATGAAATAGTTACATAGTTAGGGATTCCAAAATAATAAATAAGGATATAGAGGAGGGTATTTAATGGATATCAAAGTGGTTGTAGAAATGATAATTGGTAAGCTCACCATCCCATTCAATGTTATTTGTGTAATGAGTATAATTAATTCTCATGAAATTACCCAACTAATCCTCATAGTTAGATATACTATGTTTATTTTAGAGTTAAACTACAACATCAAACTAAATATTATCTAGTCTAAGAAAAATAAAGGAAATAAAATCCTATGCACAATGTAAATCTAGTAAATGCACAATCTATGAAAAATGCATTCATGCAAGTAATTACTAGACAAAAACGCATAGAGTAAGGTTTTTATCCATTAGAAATGTCATAAGATTATGAAATAAAGAAAGTAAAAAGGGAAAAATATCTTGATCCTAATATAGGAAAGATCTTGATGTATCAAGATACATAGATCTTCCATGACATGCAATAATAAAGTGCATCGAAAGGAGAGACACACCTATTGATGCATAACTTTATGGGTAAATTATGTAGATTATGTGACATAAAGGTGTTGTGAATGATCTAAAAATTTTACTAAAACTCCTCAATACTATGTGCAATGAATACATCTCACATAACATTACCAATCTTTTAACTAATATTTTTAAGTGAGTGTAGTGAGCACAACATATTGACAAGATGGGTTGATATGCCAAAAATAATAAACCTTGGGATGTTAAATCATAGATAGACATTAAACTCAAAGGATGTGATATTCCTAATGTAATATTTTATTTTGGATTTACTATCAACATGATTCTTATATCTACTTAGGAGGCTATTGGTAAGCCAACATTGAGATATAGTCCTGTTACTCTCAGTATTATAGACTATGGGATAATAGAGCCGATTGGTCTCTTGGAATATGTGGAGATCAAAGTAATTGAGATGAGTCTATGAGGATACTTTGATGTCATCAATATGAAGATAACTTAGACATATTATCCTACCTTGATCAGTAATAAATTAGCTTATAATGGACAAATCATTATTAACACATTACACAATCAATTAGAGGGACACTAGGGGGATACGATAGTTTTTATACCACTAAATAAATTAGATCATAAACACTATGTTATTAAAAAAGAGTCAGAGTCACCCTATGTATACATGGATAATAATTAGTTCAAAATCAGTGAAAATACAAAGAAAAATGTTCTACAAGCTACAAAATATTAATTCCTTAATATATAACTTGAGAAACACATATAGTCACAAATAATAGTGTATTTAGTTTACAAGCTAATGATAACAAATTATACATCCCTTCAGTTTCAAATGGAAGGATGTATCTCTCTATCTATGTAATCTCTAGCTAAGTTAGATGTAAATTTCATATATAATAAAGGTGAAATAACAATGGATTATAAATAACCTACCCTAGAAGGTGTTTTACCTTGGGAAGAAACATATTCAATAAATGGAAACTTATACACACATATGCTAAATTGGGATATAGGAGATCATGAGGTACGAATTCTATGAATGGTGTTTTTGACAAGATGATAATTTCCATAATACTTTATGATAGAGGATATCAATCATTTTATATTTATATTTGATCACCCTATACCTTATATATATCAAAGAGTTAATTAACTCATTTATACTTTAATGGGGATTGTTGTGACATGGTAGGAAGTTCATAGAAAACCAGAGTTACAATGGGAAGAAGCATGCAAATTTCTATGAGCATAATTTTAGCTACCACACATTGTTAGAAGAGAGTATCCATTTTTTCAAGAAAGCCAATTTCTATAATTACATGTTCATAAATTTGTATACATATGGTATGTGTAGGGGTTTGTGTCAAGATATTGGGTGCATATTTTTATTAATACTCTAGCATCACTTCCAACTACATGGTATATGCATCAAGAGCATAAAATAGAGACTAAACATTGGTAATAAGAAATACAAGATTTTATCTAAACTTTTGTTTTTTAAGATGAAAATATAGTAGTGCATAATGCATTAAAAAAAATAAAAACTTTATCTATGTTATGGGTAGATAGAAGACTTTGGGACTGAGATAGACTCAACATCACACCAAAAAACATGTGATATGAATTTACCTATTCAAAACTATAAGGCTAGTAAATAAGAATAACCTCTTCTTAAACCTTGAAATATAATTATAGAGGAGTTGATAGAACCTATTAATTATGATGGGGACTTGGATTTAGAAGGCTTATTCAAATTAGAGAGAAATAGGGCCAACAAGAGTGCAAAGTAAAAAGTAAGAAGAGGAAGAAAGATTGCACAATATAAACATTTTAAAACAATAAAGATAATGAAATCTATGAGAGTACCTACCTAGTGGATATAATAAAGTATATAAAGAACCATTGAATGAGATTTAGAAAAATATTAAAAATATATGTGTGCCTGAACTTATGACTTTGGGAGACTACTAGACTCAAAATCAGATTTTGAAAGTATTATAGTTGCTAAGAGATTATCACTATGTCTTTCCAATTAGGTTTTAAAAATTTAAAATTGTAAATCCATAACTTGGGGAGATGCAGATTGTATTACAAGAGTGCACTAATACCATTAAAAAAGGCCCATACAAGTTGAATACCAACATGAAGATGAAAGTGAAGGATAATTTGTATTTTATGCAAAAATAAGGAATCATCTAGATCTAGTATAAAAGGTAGATTGGGTTAGTCTGATGGTAGTGCATCCAAAGAAGACTGGTGAGATTCTGGTATGTGGGGATTACAATACATTGAATGATTATTGCATTAATGATCCATTTACCAGACCATTTGTAGATGAGGTTATTGAATTAGTAATAAGACATGAGGTATATTCGTTAATAGATGGTTTTAGTGGATACCATCACATTATGATCACAAAAGAAGACTAGGATAAAACAACTTTTTCAATAGAACAAGGTTTGCTTACAGACAAGGTAAATTCCCTTTGGTCTCAATAATTCTCCAACATTTTTATCTAAGGCTATGGTAAGTTAATTTAAATATTTTATTCATAATTTTTTAGAAAGTGTATTTGTATGATTAGGATATCTTTTTTTTATTGAAATATCATTTATCTGAGTTATGTCTAATACTAAAACATTATCAAGCCTTGTGCATTGTATTGAATATGAAGAAATGCTTATTATTCACACATTTCAATATCCTATTGTGTCACATTGTATATAATGATGGGATATTTTTTGAATAGGATAAAATTAAAATAATAATGGGGATGATGCATCTAACTAGTTCCCCAGAGGTGTGAACATTTCTGGGTCATGTAGGATATTATGAAAAGTTCATCAACAGATATGCAACCATATATACATTATTTGAAAAGTTACTACACAAAGATGTAAAGTTTGAATGGATGTAGGAGTGTCAAAAAACATTAATTAATCTCAAGCAAATGTTAGTAACATATCCTATCTTAGTATTTCCATACTAAAAGAAGCCATTCCATGTACATGTGGATGCTTCAAGTATCATAGTAGGAGCTATGTTAGTAAAACTTAAGGATGGTGTTTAGATCATCTTAGACAATTTTCAAGCAAAAAATTGTTGATTGAAAAGAAAAAATTATATGAATACAGAGAGATAATCCCTTGAAATGGTGTTTTATTTTAAAAAATTAGGTATTATCTTTTAGCCACACCATTTGATCCATTTATAGCTCACTAGGCCTTGTGATACCTGATGAGCAAGCCGATGTTGGGTGGAAGGATCTACATGTGGCTGATGGTGTTTCAAAATTTTTAATTCATAATCAATGTGAAGCTAGGAAGAGAGAATTTGGGACATGATCATTTTAGTGGGATCTAAAATAGAGAAGAAATAAAAGAAATGTAGGATGAATACCCAGATGTGAACTTGTTTAGAGACTTTACGATCCTTTAAACATGGAGGGAATTGAAGATTTCTTAGAATAAAGAATTTTTATTTCATTATATCTAGAAAGAAAAGAAACAAATGGTTATGTGAGCCATTCCTTATAGCCTCATCAATGACTTCCCATACAAGATCAAGAATGATGATTTGCTACATAGAGTATCCTTTGAACATAAACAACCATAGATTATTAAAGAAGCACATGAAGTAGTTATTAGATGCCATTTCATAGGAGAAGAAACTATGAGAAAGATACTACAAAGTAGTCTTTAGTGGTTGAATTTATTTTAGGATGCGCATAGGGTGGAAAAAAATTATGATGCATGCTAAAAAATAAGAAAATTGAATCATCAAGGTGAGATGCCCTTACTTATAATGCTAGCAGAGAAACCTCTTGAACAATGGAGTATTGATTTTGTAGGTAATATAATCTATGAAAGTAATCATAGTCATGTGAGATATATAATTACTATGATAGGCTATTTTACAAAATGTGAAGAATCTACTATGACACCAAGTTGTAGTGTGAAGGATGCCACTTTGTTATTATATGAGAATATCATTATAAGGTTTGGATGCCTGATTAGGTTGGTGAATGATAGATGTACTCACTTCCTCAAAAATGAAATCAAGACTCTTACTAAATATTTCCTGATATCACATCACAAAAGCATGACCTATTATTTACAAGCCAATGGGTAAGCTCAGGCTTAAAATAAAGTATTGGGTAAACTTTTGACAAAGATATGCAATGTTCAAAGGGATAATTAGGGGGATAACATAAATCCAATTATTTAGGCATACCAAGAAAATAATAAATGGTAACAATCACTCCTTTTTAGTTAGTTTATGGTCTCGAGGTAGTTATGCTTACGAAATATATTGTTCCTACTTTGTATATTTAAATTATTATGAGGCTAACTAATCATGAATCGATAAAATATAGATTGATGGATTTGGTTAATATGGAGGAAAATAGGTAAAGAGTGCAGTGGACATAGGATATTAATGTGTTGATTCAAAAATCATGGCATGATCACAAATTGTGATCTAAGGAATTTTATCTAGAGTAAGTAGTATTACTCTATGACAACATATTTAAAGAATTTAAAGGAAAGTTGTGTATTAGATGGAAGGGAGCCTATATCACTCATGATGTTTCACAATAGGTAAAATTATTTAAAAATATCTACATGGAACCATTGTACCAAGGTGTGTAAATGGATTTAGGCTTAAACCTTACCATCATTAATCTCTATCATTCATCATTGTCAAAGAGAGAAGGTGCTGAGTAACACCATGTAATTAGTTTTTTAATGATGTCTTGTTTTTATGATTAGGGTGTTTATACTATGTGATATTTATGTCGTAACACATTAGAATGATTATTTCATGGTCAAAATCATAGAATACAATCAATTTACAGATTCACCATAAAAGAAAGATAGTTAGCAAGAGGAACATAGTCATCATCAATTGATTCGAGGAATGAGGTGCATGTCAGGGATACAAAATGAATTGTGGAAGGTTAAGTAATAAAATTAATGTCATCAATAATAATTTTTTGGATATGAAGGATTTTGGTTTAAATTGTGTAGATAGTTATAGGTAAGGTACATTTCAAGGATACAAAATACATTGTGGAAGGTAAAAAATAGGTTGTTTAAGGACTTAATAATTTTACCTAATTGTATTTATGAGTTTAAGAGGTGTAATGAAGGAGTTATCGAAATGTTGATAGTGGGGAATATACACCAATGAAAAATGTATAGAAAATAATGACTTCTCTATTTCACATGGAAGAGTAATTTCTTATTCTTAACATATTATAATTGCTAATAATAAATTTTTAACATCATATTGAAAAATGTTGAGACCCATCGTCCCATTCAAACCATTATAGATAAGCTACAAGGAGTCTTTGAAAATTATGTTTAATATTTAGGTAAAAATATCAATGTTTAGTATACTTAGAGAGGTTGGTGGGCTAGGGAATATTGATATTTCCAATCAAGGAATTGCCATTTATGCTGGGTTAAATGAAGTAATCACATGTTTTATGATTTTAGCTTGAATGCAAATGGTTCTACTCAATCTCCTAGGGAGCCACCTACCAAGAATCCTTTCTAATTTTAAACTATAATCACCACTTAGAGAATCAGTATTTATATATTTGTGGGAAGGATTGGTGACCTTGAAGATATATAATTCTATTTGTTGGAAAGAATGCTAAAATGAAGGTATAATTTATTTTGCACAAGTAGGGATGCGAAAACTCATATTTTATTTGATTTTTTAAGTCTAGTACTCACTTACATAGATAATCCAAAACTTGACTAAAAGTTAAGACTGTATAATTTATATGGAATATTATCTCAAAAAATATGTATTGCCTATATCTCACAAGACATTTTTTTGACCAAATTTATGTTAAAAATAAAAGAGAAAAATATGGGCGTATCTACATGTGGCTACTAAAATGACTTGGATAAAGACACACTGTATGGCATGGGATAAGACATATATCTTTATATATAGGAATAATAGCGTTGATTTCTAACTTATCTAAGAATGGGGTATCTCTGATGTAGAACCCTCATAAATAGTCTTATTTTTTAAAGATGTTTTGAGTTTATTAGAATTTGAGGAAGTAAAAATATTTTTAGGAGCTCCACATCTCAATTTTAAAATATAAGAGAGGTTTTTAACAAACTAGAGTAGATGATGGCTTATGTAAAATTTGAGATCAACTAATCAAGATTGACCACGCCCTACAAAGATTGATAATTAATATAACTATTTAAACATTTATAATAACATTTTATAATAAACATTTATAATAAAATATAACATCTTACAAAAGTATATAGTGCAAATGAACTCCTTATATTAAAGCTTTGGGATGTTCCCTTTTAAATTAAATAAATAAGACAATCAAAGGGTCTTGGTGAGAGAAGTATCACAAGCATGATTTGATTTTTATGACATGGAACTCCCAAACATTTAATTGGTATAAAAATTGTCACAAAGAGTCATGATAAAGGTTTCATGTTCATCATTAGGCTATTTCATTTTGACACGAAACATTGGGGACAAAATTTATTATAATTATAAAATCTTGAAGGATTTTAATTTTACGGGGTGAGTTTAAAATGTTTGAAAAATAAGTTTATTTTAAATTAATAGTGGCACATAACAATATATAAACACATAAATTACTTTTCATTTATGGTAAGATTGGATATATATGAACACAAAAATTACTTATCACAAGAGACCCCCCTCCCCACATATAAATGATAGGGATATAAAACTCACCTATGAAGACATGCCCTATACACAACTAATAATTAAATTAGGATATAATTTATATGTCGTAGTTGATTTGGGGATGAAAATTTTTATCATTTAATTTGACATAAAGTTGGTCATTATAGGTTTTAGGAGAAGTTTGAGGGTAGCCATTGGGGTAATTGAGGAAATCATGATGTTGAAGGCCATTATGGAATACACCAGAGCATGAGACCATAATCCCTGTCACCTTTTCAAATAAATAAATCATCTCAAAAGAAAGATTGATGAGTATTGCATGCTACTATGTAATATAATTGAAGTTGCTATAACTATTGAAAAATCATTGTAAAAATATGTATGTAGCCATAAAAAATAACATCATGCAATGCTCAATATCAAGATATGACTAAAGGGAAAATGGGTATTTTAAAGTGACAAAAATAATATGTACCATTGTGAGTCTAGGTAAAACATGAAATATATCCATGTGAAACCATATATTATAGATATCATTGTAAAAATTAGATAGTCATGTGCAACCTCATGTAATGATGAGATGGTGACAAAAAAACCACATTTCCAACTCTAATAAAATTCCCAAATATGGAAATTGATGTATGATTCATGATAAATGATAAGAAATAAACTATTAAAAGTGAATATTTGAAGCTCAAGTTTATAAAAGCATGATTCGATCAATTGCATTCATTCAATTATTTAATATGTGTTTACAAATATATAGGATATGTCCTATAACCATTCTCCCTAATAATAGGCTAGTTGTTCTAACATAAAATAACTATTATCTCTAAATTCCCTCACCATCCTTAATTATTATTATTATTGTTACTTACGTAATAATCTCCACACATGCTAGCACACATAATAATATTTACTCAGCTAATAATGTGAGCACAAAAAACATTATTTATAACATTCACCCCCCTAGTGCTGACATGGGGAGATGAACTACATGGAATAAACAACTATATACTCATGAGTCTCATTAATGAGGTGCCAGAACCATTTCTTAGTAAATTTTAATTGTATGTCTGGATGAAATTCTTATTGTTAGAAATATGAAACAAAAATACTTAGTATATATGAGAACATTATTGCAATGGTTTCAAGATGAAAACTTGTTAATTAATTTAAAGCATTGTAACTTAACTATATATATGATATTATATCTATGCTTTTTAATTTCCCAATAAGGTTTGAAGATGGACCAAATGAAGGTGGACACTATCCTTGAATGTGTGTCACCTCAGATTACATTTGAAGCATGAAGCTTTCATGGCTTAATGAGTTTCTATAATAAGTTCATTCACAACTTTAATGCAATATATGTGCCTCTAACATAATCAAAATAAGGTAATAGAATAAAGTTTCTATAGAGTACAAAAGAAGAAAATAGATTACAGGAGATAAATAATAAAGTGATTAAGTGGATAGTGTTGTTATTACTTGATTTCAATAACACATTTTAGTTTGATATAATTCAAGTTTAAAATTTGTGATGAGTCAAAAAGATATGCCCATTTATTATCTTAGTAAGAAAATAAATTATTAAAATCAAAAATATTTAGTCTATGACTAGGATTTTTTTCCCATAATGTGAGCACTGAAAATGAGGAAATAGTCAAGTATTATAAATGATAATGCTCATTTCCTAATGAGTTTGTGTTATATAAATATTGTCAATCTTTAAAAATCATATATAGTAAAGGCAAGTTATAAATAATACACAAAAATTAGGTTGAGTTTATGTAGATCTATTCATTATTATAGAAGCATAAAAGTGGTAAGTCAATAAAGAGGTGTAGATGCAATCTATAAGTGTCTCTTGTTGAATGAGATGAAATTAGAATTCATATGATTTGGTTCTATGAATAAGCTATTAGAAAAGAATTTATATTTCATTATAAATATTTTTAACTCTTCAAGTTCTTGTACACATTTATATTTCAAGAATATTCCCAACCTATAACATTTGTACAACCACATAAGGTAAAGATTAGGAATTACGATAAGATATCCTCACAAGTTAATGGATAGTTGAGTTGAAAAATGGATTAAAATAAAATTATTTAAGCATACTATTGGTTAAATACATGAAATTTGTAATAAATATAAACTTTTAAAAAGGAAAAACAAACTTTATTATAAAATTAGGCCCTGTGCTTCCTTATAAAAGGCATGCAATCCCTTAATTCCTTGATAAAGATCTTTGTAAAAAAAGAAACATTACAATTAATCTTTATTTATAATTGGAAATGGATTAGAGTGTTGAACATTCCAAGAATTTGTTTTTGAAATATATTACTTCAAAGAATTAAAAATACCATAAGCTGCATTTGAGTTGAGTAAAAATATGGTTACTAGGAAAACATTTCCCTACATACTCTAGGAAAGAAAGCACTTGGGCCCTAAAATTAATAAAAAATGAATATTATTATAGATCCATTTATATCAAGTTTTTTAAATTGCATATCCATATCCTTCCTAAAATTATTTGGTTACCTAATACCCTCCAATACCAATCTTAATCAAAATAAATTCTATAGTCAATTAAGGAGATTATTATATATAAATGTGTATTAGGTAGTTGCTCTTAAACCCTTGTTTATTCAATCTCACATAACCTTAAAACCACATTATAACAAAATAATTACATTTTTAGTCTTAAATACTTATAATATGGATACATAGGAGTTTAAATGGATCTATTATTTTATTTATAGGAATTAGTGATAACAAATGAGGATTGAAAGTATCAAGTATATTAGAGAAGTTATTAATAGACATCCTTTGAATATAATATACATTTTGTTGTCATATGAGTCAATGCACAAGGTTGGGGGACAAAAAATATGACATTCCTCCAATTTTTTTTTTCACAATTGGCGTACCCCTTTTTAAAAGGGTTTTCACCTTTTTTAGAAAAAATTTGAGGCTCAAACTTGTGCTTAAGACTTAAGGGCGTATGCCCTTTACAAAAGGCATACATCCTTTATACAGCATAAAATGCGTATTCCCTATATCATTTTAATTTTATTCTTATGCAAGAAAAGTTGTGGCCGTTATATTTTTCTATTTATCCTCTCATTGTTTTTCAAATTTAGATTCATGTACATGCTTTGGAGTTACATCCTACCAATGGGATTGAACAATCAGGGTACTACAGGTCAATTATGTTGATTTTTGGATTTTAATTTCTTCATTTAAATTTAAATTTATTTATTTAATTGTTTTTGAATTTCATTTTAAATTATATTCTCTTACATTGCCTTGAAAAAACTATATTTTTGTATAAATTTAGATAGACAAGTTTGATGGATTCATTATATAAATAAAATGTTAGATAAAACCCTAAACAATTTGATTTTACACAAGAAGAACTTGAATTGTATGAGAAATATAGTTAAAAATGTCAAAAACTATAAATAATCATCAATGATTTGCATCACTCTTTATCTGGTAGTGTACACATTTCACTTGCTAATACACTAAAGACTGGTTTTAATGAAGTGGGAAATGTACCTTCACAACTTAATATAATGTTGAATGGAAGAGAGACCATGAAATAATTTTATTCTAAAAAATTATCATATGAAGATGTTAAGGAAAGAAATAATATGTGTGCACTTTTTTTGTTAATCCTAAAACCAACCAACCTCCAACAACAAATTGAAAACACATTAGTATTTATTGGTGTGCTCATGAGGAAATGAATAATAACTATTGATATAGGTGGTGGATAGTGTTTGATGAGCCTCCATGTAATAATAATAAGGTTATATTATACTTATTGATAAAATTATATTGTGATTTTGTGTTTAAATAAATTTCAAACCATTTTGACATGAAGGCATCCCAAGGTACGGGAGGTGGGTCTTCATTTGATAGACCTAGTGCTAGGCGAGAACAAAACCATCATAACCGAGATAAGAGAAACAAAAGGACAATATCACTTGCCTCGATTCCTAAAATTTTACATCATAACATACATATGGACACCCTTAAGGTGGTTAATATTTTGATAAAATTTATGATTGAACATGGTATGCATAAATTGAAGACTTTTACTCAGCCTACAGGCTGTGCTAGTAGTAGTGATGGTGTTGGTGCTAGTGGTATTGGTGGCTATGGTAGTGGTGATAATGGTTTTTATGGTGTTGTTATAGGTGTTAGTTTACATAATCATAATCATGTTATAGTTCATGTACATCATTGCAGATCATGTTACAGGAAGTGTATATGACCTCTTACTCAGGTATGACATACACATAATACATTTATGTAGACTATCATGCTAGAGCATACACCATATGTAGATGCTTTAGTATTACATAACACTAGAATTCTAGAGAATATAACACTTATATATAATTCAATAATGCATGAAACTATCATTACAGATCTTATGTGAGATGTACTAGATTCACTGACTCTTATTAGGATATGTCAGCCTATTGTATAGGTTTTATAGATTTCACCATATGTATTTGATATATAGGTTTAATTTTAATTTTTTTATCTTTGTAAAATAATATTAATTTTATTTTATAGTATGTTTTTATCTAATTTACTAATTTATTTGAATAAACTTGATATTTATTATTTTTATAGATGATTGGTGATATTTTGGGTAACTCAAGAGGTCTTGAATCTATTGTAGAGGCCACAAATGGCACGGGTGTACCCTATACATAGGTTTGGAAACTTTTAAATTACATATTTATTCATGTACATGTTTATTTCCATTTTAACAAAAATATATATTTTAAGATATATATTATAATCATATAATTTTATCATGTTCATTGGATTCACACATTATTTATTTAATGGTTTTATAGATCATGAGGATGCTATGGGCACCCCTCATGGAAAAGAATAAGGAGAAAATCATGAGATGGAATTAAGATCTGATCGATGAAGTTTGACCCCTGAAAACCCAATGGAATTGCCCCAAATTTCAATTTTAGTAGTGCAGTCTAAAAATAGTAAGTTTCTAAAAATAGTAATTCCTTGAATTCTGTATTGTTTTAAATCTTGGAAGTTGAACCACTTAATCTCCCTTGAGATTGGTGACCTTACACATCCTCCCCATGTTTTAAAAATGTGTATAAATGAAGAGGTAACCTGAAATGTGAAGATAGACATCTCTTCCTAGAGATAAGCATATAATTATATTGCAATCTTGAATACTACTACATCTCTTCTCAGAGAATTCATTGTTACTGTATTATTTCTATGTTATTGAAATATTTATCAACCAAAACTTCTGAGTTTTAGATTAGTGGTATCAAAGTAGTTTGTCTTGAGAGTGTACGATCTTGAGGATGAGGTCAGGCTACAAGAAGCTTGGGTGGGAAACAATAGAGCTTCCAAACTTTCCACTTGTTTGCTCCAAATGACTTCAAATGGTAGACAACATTGAGATATCTGATCCTTTCAAGGAAATGGTGAAAGAATCCCTCCAATGGCAACAAGCATAGATGCTAAAACAATTTTCCCAAATTCTTCAAACACTTTTGATGGGAAATTCTGGCTCCACAGCTACACTTCCTAGCTCCTCATCTAGGGAATGTCCCTTCAGTGCTCCAACACCCTTCAAGGTTCAAGTAAAATTTGATATTCCTACATTTGAAGTCAAAATCAATGATGATGTAGTATAAAATTGGTTGGATCAATTATCTTCCTACTTTTTTGTAAATAAGTTCACCGATGGAGAAAATATCACTTTTGCTCTCTTGAAAGCATCATTGCCCATGAAAAATTGGTGGGAAGTGTACAAAAAGAAGTTCAGTACAAATGACATTGGCCTTGAGGTAGAACCTACCTGGGATGATTTTGTGGAAGCAGTGAAAGAAGAATACTATACCATCATAGCATATGATGATCTATACATACAGTGGCAATAAATTCACCAAGGTAAGGACCAATCTGTTCAAGATTACACAGACATTTTTCATTCTTTGTTTGCAAGATTGGGCATTCAAGAAAGTGAGAGACATAAGACTCTCAAATATCATGGTGGACTACAATGGTACATACAGGGGGAAATGGAACTCTTCAATTTGGAAACCCTCGGTGAGGTATACAAATTTGTAGTGGAGATTAAGTAGAAGCATGGTAGAAATAATACAAAGAGTCAACCCTCAAAATGGAAAAGTGACACAGAAGGTCAAACACGAGACCAAAATTGGAAGCAGAAGGAGTTTCAAGATAAGAAACCCTAGAAGGGGAAGGATGGAAAATGGTGTGATTACCACAAAACTAGAACTCACTCCAAAGAAGAATGTCAAGCCATCAAGTCATTACTTTCTGAGTCACAATACTCGACATCTACTAATTTGCCTCATACACAACCCACAGTCGAAGAGGATGAAGAAGAAATTGTAGATGCTAAACCCAACACCATCATCGCTTCATCACAGACCTATGAGGAAAGACCAAATGACAAGGAAAGATTGTTTCATTCCAAATTATGGGTAAAAGGTAAGCCTCTGCATTCCATTCTTGATAGTGGGAGTCAAAAGAATTTAATCTCTACTAAAGTTGTGAAAAGTCTAAATCTATCCATGAAGCCTCATCCAAAGCCCTACAGTATTGGATGGTTGAGCCGAAGGAGAGACCTCTGTGTCACCCATCAATGTCTTCTTTCATATGCAATAAAACCATTCCAAGATGAAGTCTTGTGTGATATGGTCAATCTAGATGTTTGTGCTGTACTCCTTGGCCAACCATTCATGTATGAGCGACATGGCATCTATAAATCATGAACTTAGAGAATCACCCTCACTCTTGGAACATGGTACTATAGGGTACTAGAGGTACCACCTCCCACATTTGTCTCCTTGATTAGTGCCAAGCAAAGCAAGAGATTGGTGGAGAAGATAAAGCAATTTGTTCTCATGGTGATCAAACCACATAAATCCTAGAAGGCTAATGTTGCAGTCTTGACTACACAATCAACATAAAAACAAAAGCAAATAGGATGAATCACAAGAGAATATGATGACTTATTCAAGTCACCCATAGGAGTTCCACTACATTTTTAGGTAAAACATTCTATCGATTTGATCCCAGGATCACCTTTGCCTAACAGTCTTGTGTATCACAGATCAATTTTAGAGAATGATGAGATAAAAAGATAGATTCAAGAATTGATCCAAAAGGGTCACATCAGGCCAAGCTCTTCACCTTGTGGTATCCCAATTGTCTTTTCACTAAAAAAATATGGAACATGGAGGCTTTGCATTGACTATCGAGCCATGAATAAAATCTCTGTGAAGAATCACTACCCTCTCCCCAGGATTGATGACTTGTTGGACCAGCTCCGTGGTGTGAAGTTCTTCACCAAAATTGATCTTAAATCTGGTTATCACCAAATTCCCATCAATCCCACTGATGTTTGGAAGATTGCATTCAAATCTAAGGAGGGGCTCTTTGAATGGTTGGTTATGCCTTTTAGCTTAAATAAAACACCTGCAACCTTCATGAGGATGATGGATGACATCCTACGACCCTTCACCAACTCATTCATGGTTGTCTACCTAGATGACATACTCATCTATTGTAGAACATGGGAATAACATTTGCAACATGTTTGTAAGGTGCTTCAAACTCTTTGGGAGCACAAGTTGTATGCAAATCTTGACAAATGCACATTTAGGATGACAACAATTTAGTACCTTGGGTACGTTGTGAATGAAGAAGGGGTCCATGTTGATCCAAAAAAGATTTGGGTCATTTGAGAATGGCCCACACCAAGGACCCTCATAGAGCTTCATAGCTTTTTATGTCTTACAAATTTCTATCATAGGTTTGTTCTTGGATTTTTACATGTTGCCTGGTCACTAACCCAAGTGACTAAAGGAGGAGCTAAAGCTACATTTCAGTGGGGTGAAATACAACAAAGGGCATTTGAGAATTTGAAGAATATACTTTGCTCAACCCTTATTCTTGCCTTGCTAGATTTGCATCAACCTTTTGAGTTGATGACAGATGCATCTAAGTATGTGATGGGAGCTATCATCATGTAACATGGCCATCTTATTACATATCATAGTGAAAATTTCACTAATATAGTTATGAAATATCCAACATATGATAAGGAGCTCTATGCCATTATGCAAGCCTACAAATAATGGAAAGACTACATCTTGGGGAAAGAGACGGTCATCTACACTGACCACCAACCATTGGAATTCATCCAAACATAGAGCAAACTATGAAATGAGAGGCACCAAAAGTGGGCCACATATCTTCATAAATTCCACATGATAATTGAACACAAAAAGGGGAGCTCAAATATAGCTACAAATTGTCTAAGCCACCCACCAATTACTATACTCACAATAGTTCCTGACCTGTGCAGACATGAGACAACCACTTGGGGTGCTTTGTATGAAGCATATCTTATCTTTGCTAATACATATCAAGTGCTCCAAAAAGGTAAACATGTTTCTGATTTATATTTACAAGATAATGTCCTTTTTCATATGGGTCACATCTGTGTTCTAGCTGTAGAGAATCAAAAGATGATATGGGAAGCACATTTTAGTAGGATAGCTAGACACTTTGGTATAGAAAAGACATTGGCAGTTCTTCAAAAACACTTTTACTGGCCCCATATGCAAAAGATGTGGAAAGATATCTCAAATCTTGCACCCCATGTGTGATAGTCATGCCAACAAATAACAGGCAAGGATTGTACATGCCATTGCCAGAACCAACCAGGCCTTGAGAATCCATCTCAATGGATTTTCTCTCAGGTTTGGCCACTTCAAAACATCGTAAGGACTATATTTTTGTGGTAGTTGATCATTTTTCAAAAATGGCTATCATGATTGCTTATAAGAAAAATATATCTATTGAGGAAATTTATCAACTATATTTTAGTCATGCATGGCTCCATTTTGGTGTCCCCAAGTCCATTGTCTCAGATCGAGATAACAGGTTCTTGAGCATCTTTCAGTCCACTCTATGGAAGATGATGGATACCAAGCTGATGAAGTCTACAACCTTCCATCCATAGATTGATGGTTAGATAGAGGTGGTAAATCACTTGATTATTCACATGATTCAGATGTATCACTCAAAACATCCACACACATGGGATGAGGGACTTTTCTTCATACAATATGGATACAATCGGGTGCTACAGCTTGACCAAGCACAGTCCATTCCAAGTATGTTTTGGGTTCCAACCCATGGCACCAATTAATATAGTTGTTCCATTTTCCACCTTGGAATACACACCTTGTGGAAGATCTAAGGCAAAAAAAGCAACAAAGTTTATTGAACAAATGCAACACATCCAGCAACAAGTTCATGACATCTTGAATAAGATGAATCAGAAGTATAAGCAATGCCATGACAAACATAGGATTGCACACCATTTTGTTATGGGTGACAAGGTTTGGTTGTGGCTTTAGAATGAATGACTTGTAGGCTCACACAAAAAAATTTAGCCTCTACAATATGGTCCCTACACCATCACCAAAAAAGTTAGAGAAAATGCTTTTGAGTTGAACCTGCCAGCCTACCTTAGTTTGCATCCAATATTCAATGTGGAGCTTCTCAAACCATATCATCCACCTCTATTAGAAAATTTAGTTGTATCAGAACAACTAGACATTGATGAGCTTGATCCACAAATTTTTTCTCTAGGGGAAGAAGATCAGATTGTGGACAACTAGATGAAGACAATAAGAAGATGCTCTATTCCACTTTATCGAGTGGTCAAAAGGGGCCAGCTTAGCCATCAAGGTGAGTGGCTCATAGAGAATCAAATCAAGACATAGCTACCACACTTAATGAATAACATTGATGCAATGGGGAACATTTCTTGTCAAGGAGGGAGGAATTATTCGGGCAACAATTCAGGTGACAGTTCCACCCCAATTGATGATAAAACTTCTAGGAGCCATAACTTTTGCACCGTAGCTCCAATTGACTCACCGTTTGAACCATTGGAAAGATAAGAATGAGGAAAACATCATGAGATGTTATATACATATTTTATTGATGAATTTTGACCCCTAAAAACCCAATGAAAGTGCCCCAAATTTTAATTTTAGTAGTACAATCTAAAAATAGTAAGTTTCTAAAAATAGTAATTCCTCAAATTCTATATTGTTTTAAATATTAGAAGTCAAACCAATTAATATCCCTTGAGATTGGTGACCTTACACATCCTCCCCATGTTTTCAGAATGTGTATAAATGAAGAGGTAACCCTAAATGTGAAGATAAACATCTCTTCCTAGAGATAAACATATAATTGTATTGTGATCTTGAGTAATACTACATCTCTTCTCAGAGAATTCATTGTTACTATGTTATTTCTATGTTATTGAAATATTTATCAACCAAAACTTCTAAGTTTTGGATCATATATTATAATCATATGATTTTATCATGTTCATTGGATTCACACATTATTTATTTATTGGTTTTATAGATCATGAGGATGCTATGGGCACCCCTCATGGACAAGATTAAGGTTTTGAAGATTTTGTCGATACATCAAAGAATACACTATATATAAAGTAGGATATGATTCATGGACAAATACTGGTGAGAAAACATAGTAAAATTATTTTTAGCTTTAATAAATGATATTTTATGTCATATTTACATAATTATATGCACATCTAGGTCTAACAATATATGTATGCTCCATAAGATTCCCCATCATGGGTGTATATGTAGTTTAGCAACCCTAAAAACCCATTGAGATGGAATATGGTGAGTGTAAAATCACTTTACATAAGTTTTTTCTTGAAAAAACTATCAAATTTTCAATATACAAATTTAATGCATTGATTTTTATATTTCATATCTTGTCAAGACACAACAGTTTTTAGTGGTTGTCGATGAAATAATGGATGAATCACATGCTAAGGGGAGAGTCTCTCCTCATATTGAGGTATAAAACACCCTTGACTCTACATCTATGCCAATAAAGCGTAATTTATTTGGAGGCAATGAGAAGTATGAGAGCTAGTTGTTGTGCTAGGGGTATAGTTGTAGGTACAATCAATTTTATATGCTGATATGGCCCACATTGTATGCCTATATGGTGCATTTTATCTATGTACATGTTATGGTATTAATTTTTTTCTTGATATATGTTATATTATTTATGGTAAATTATGAAATAGAATTTTGCATGTATCACATATATACTATTCTACAATATGATTAATTTACCTATGCATATTTTCTATTTTGGTCATTTAATGTTTACACATATTATTGGTTAATGATCATTATTACTTCGAATGGGGTTAAATAAATTCACATTATTCTCTAAGTTAGGTGCTTCATCATTATGTATATTTTACATTTACATGTGATATTTACTATTTACTTGTTTCATTTACATTTAATTACACATCAATTTGCAATTGTGATATAAGTGGATTTGGAATTAATTTCATGAACATGTAAATATTATAAATTATACTTGATCATAGTTTTTAGGAGGTCTATTGATGCACTTGTGTATGTATTTATGATTTGTTATCATAACATGGTTCTCAATATACTCTTGTTATGCCTCATGTAGGATTTTAAGTCTTTAGGATTAGATGATATGTTATCACCGTAAGTATTATTTATTTGTTGTGCAAGATCTATCCTACATAAGGCCTTGATAAAAGTTTCTTTAAAATCAAAACATATCATGTTGTCTTCATTGTTGTGTCTCATGTGGTATTTTAAGTCTTCATGCTTATATGATATGTAATCATCATAATTATTATTTAATTTTTGCATGAGATATAGCCTATGCAGGGCCTGAGTAAAAGATTATTGAAAATCACAAATTATCATGTTGTGTGTAAATTATAAATGTGTTGTTATCTCAATGATTTAAGGAATTTTAAGCTATCTCATATCTGGATTTAATTAACATTATTTGTAGACATTGTTTGGTATTTTTCCATTATTATGTACATTATTGACATACAATATTTTTCTCCTCCTAATCCATTATTTGGAGAAGTCACTACATACTGTGATTTTATAATTTAAACTCCAACTCTAGTGATCAAATGTTTTATTCATCTCTTAATCTAGTTTAATGAATAATGCAACTTTCTTTGATTGATTTTACATGTTTAACATTTTATGGGAAATGAATATTATTAATTTTTTGATAGAATTTTGTCAATATCAAATTTAGTTCAATCACATGAAAATAATAATATTAAACTTAAAAGTTAATTTTATATTACTTTCTTGATCAGACATTTTTATAGCTTTGTAATGTTTAGTACACATCTTACAAAAAAATTGCATGAATTGCTCCATTCACTTTTATCACCTGGGAGAAGATTTACAAGATTATTTGTTTACAAGCATAGAGTAGATTTTTTAACACCATTTTATGGGGAAACCATGAAAAAATACATTCCCATAACCATTACAACATCAGATTGGTGCAAGTCATGTCTCAATCCACTCTCTAAAACAATTTTCCCATATCTATGATTTGAAGGAATTAGAAGTTGTATAGACCAAGAAACTCAATTCATCCTAACTCTCTAATTTCATAAATGTTAAAAATCATCCACATGGTGTCATATACACAAGTGTGTTTATGGTAATAAATAAACTATCATGGATTCAAGTTGTTTGTAATACCTATACACCTTACCTTCCATGTTTTAGGTAGTTCAAAGCTTTAGATGAGCCATCAGATCCTCTTCCAAATTTGGTCATGTATTTTAGAATAAATGTGAGGGATAAAGATGAGATTTTAGCTCCTACACATGCATTGAAAATTCATCCAATAAAGACCGATAGGATTTTATATAACTCAAGATGGATGAGACATGGAAATGAATTTTTTCTCATGACTAAATCTCTCAAAATAGGCCAAAAGTTGGTCAACGAGGGCCCTATATTCTGAATCATCATCCCAATAAATGAATCATATATGTAGACACATTTATATAGGCATTTTAAGGCTAGAATATCCATTTTATAGTCTTATTTAAGCCCTAGGAGTGAAGGGTATTGTTGATCAGAGGCATCCCTTAAGAGAATTCACTCATCCCTAAGTGTGCAAATAGAGCAAATTTCTATCATGCGTCGAAACATAACCATGAAGGATAGAGATGATAAATCATATATTACATGTGCATGGATGATTTAACTAAGAAATACTAGGATAATTTTTATCAAAATCAAGACAGACAAGACATGAGAATGACATTTCTCTCATGGCCAAATCTCTCAGAATGGGCCAAAAGTTGGTTAGTGGAGGTCATATATTATGAGTCATAATTCCAATAAAAAAATAATATATGAAGACATGTCTAAATATGAATTTTAAGGATACAACATACATTATATGGTCTTGATCATCTCTTGGAAGTGAAGGTTGTAGTTGGTCAGAGGCATTCCTTAGGAGAATTCACTTGTCCTTAAGTGTGAAAAATGAAATTTATTTTATCACACATAAAAACATAATTATTTTCACTTGAAATTTCACCCTTTGAGGATATGAAAAGTCTCTCCTCATTCAATTGACATAATGGAACCAACTCAGGGCTGTGGGTGACCCAATTTTGAGGTGGATCTCTAGATTAGGGCTAGTTCCCTTGATGTATCACTATAGATCAAACCTACTACTAAATCTTGGGGATGAAAAAGGAAAAGGATAATTTAAAATAAATATAATATATGGGAGATGATATAACAAAAATATGGTCTACTCACACCACTTAAAATGCACTTGAAACCAAAGAGAATCCCACACATACACTTCATCCAATTCAACACTCCTCTTCTACATCAATGTTTTAAGTATGGGGTCTTGAAGAGAGATTTGGATAGGAGGAATTATAAAATAGTTATTATATAAAAACTAAGGAATTCTCTACTGACTACACCTATAATCCACATTAGTCACTTCTTTTTGACCTACAAAAGAGAGCTTTTCATTCACACAAGGCACTAGGAAGAGGAACATGTGAAGGTAATCAAAATACACTTGCACAAGACAAACAACCAAAAAATTCACTCAGTGAAATATTGAATGAAGTAAAACATAATTATTCATTAATTCAAGGCAAAAATTTGGTATAGATTCACCATAGCAAGGTGGAGAGATCTATACAATAGCTAAAAAGGCCAATATTTATAGCAATTGTGAGAGGAAAGAGTGAAAGGGAAGCTCAAGAGTCAATAAACATTTGTAAAGAAAGGAGAATGAGTTAAAAAACCAATGTAATAAAGTGTGATATATGTACTATAAGGAAAATAAGGACAAATGTCCCTCAACTCAGCTAATTCCACCATATGTGGCATACATTTTCTTTGTTTGCACAAGAAATTACCCTCATGATTTGCCTTTACAAAAGTACCTCACCAATAAATAGGGTTAGGTATGATGATTGATCTAAATGGGATGGGTTACCATAAATCCACCAAATTCATTGGATTTGACCTCAATATTTCCTATTCCTCTTTCCATGAGCAATCATCTCAAATAATCACAAAATGACTCCTTCTCATACACCTCTCACACTTGGCACCCAAAAAATTTCCAATTATATAATATGATATATTAACAAGGAGGGATGACACATTTAAAGAGTTTCCAAGTCATTGAGTTCATGAATCAAGCCTTAAACGGATTCCCAATTGGAGTTTCACCATTTTCACTAAGTGTTTACTGTTCATTCACTGTGATTGGTTGAGATGAGGAAGATGTTAGGCACACTTATCATATTATATGAATAAATATATGGGAATTAGGAATTATAAAAAGTCCTAATATCTCTCCAAAATATGGTTTCATCTTTTGAAACTCTTCCAAACCTAAAAAATATACAAATTTGTCAAAACAAGCTTTGTTGTACCTCTTTCGTACAGGTGGGGTATAACTAAATTATATGGGGAGGATAATTAGAGAGTTATCTACATATTAAAATTATTTTCATGGTATTTCAACTACATTGGGATGATTCAATTTTCTTCTTTCACCAATTGGGTCCTTAATGAGGGGTTGTGAGGGTTTTAGGGAGGTATTTGGTCTTAACGTTTGTTTATAGAGATGGCACATTGTATTCTCATACCAATGCCACTAATATATTAATATAGACATTATATAACACCTATTAACACCTTATAACACCATGCAAAGTATTATGAAAGTTCTAATCACTTCAAGTTGGCCATTTGAGTCATTCCTATACATTTTACAAGGTCTTAGTGCATTTAAGCCCAAAAATGGATTCTTGGAGAACTTATTTTCAAATTAGTGGATCATAAACCTATATATATACTCTAATAATGTGTCCCAATATTTTTTAAGGTTTTTTTTATGCTATAAGTTTAAAAAGCTTCTCATTTCAAAACTAGACCTAATCTTGCTCTCTATGCGTGACTGCAATCTAAGTTCCCCATGACCTTATGATAGATTCCCATAATTTATGACAGAAAAGACACATATATTTTACCTCTAAAAAAATTAATCAAGGAATTTTAATGATTTTCAAATATTATAAATAAAAATGACTTTTCATTGGGCTTAGGCTTGTACTTTGCCTAACTAGGTCTACCTGCAAACTTAGTAGCCCAAAAAATCTTGTCTCACTTAAAAATTTCCTACCTAATTTCCCATGTTTAAATATGGGTGTTATATCTTATCCAATCATCTTGAAATGTCCTCTTGAATTCTAGCCCATGTTTAATCTCATTTCACAAAATATGTAGGGTTCATGCATGGGAAAAGTGCCCCTTGTCTGAGAAAAAATATGGGGAACATCTCCTATTTTCCTCACAAAAAAAATATTTGAGGGGATAATATAAATAAAAAGGATTATTTATTAAAAGGTAAACTCTTGGTTATAATTATATACCACTAAACTTTCTACATTTGCCTTGGAAGACTTTTAGGGTACATGGCTGTGCAGGGTGTTGAATGTTGACTATGTTTGCTTTCTTGAATTCTCCTTTTTTACATGAATTCCAATGTAAAAATGATTTATATATTGGTATATTCATGTTATATTTTATTTTATTCCAATTCAATACCTTGATCACTCAAGGACCTTACATGCTCTTTGGATTCCAAGACTAGGTCTACAAGCTATTCAGACTAAGACAACCTTGCTTAATGACTCCTATAGGTATTATAGGGTTGTTTAATCCTTGAAAATATATGTTTGAAACCTCACCATGGCTCCTCAATATTTTTATTCACTTGTTTAGGCCTTTTGATTCATCTCATGCTATATGGGTATCTAAGTGTACCCCTTTTTAGGTCACTACTTGTGATTGAGACACTCTAGTCGTAGGTGTATATCTAAACCTTGGTTTATATTTGGTGATGGTATTATAGATACTTGTTTGCTCATTAATAAAATAAAACACTTTTATATGCTTGTGATCTCCTTATTGTGTTTAAATAACCATTAAGACTCCATACTTAGGTCTTTGTCTTTGTACCCTACTTTTAAACTGTAGGTTATAATTTGCCCCATGTACGAACATCAAGGTATAATAGAGAAACAAATAAATGTACTCAAACATTCTATGTGATAAATTTATATGTTTACTATTATAACTATTCAAATTTGGAGAATGGTCCAACCTAGGACACAATAATTTTCTTAAAGAGTTGAAATCCTATTGTAGGTGGTTGATATCTTAACTAGGAATAACTGTAGGTCCATATGTATCTTGGAAAAAATAAGCTTTGAATTATGTTAGAATAGTTGATACATTATATGAAGGTGATAAGTGTTAAACAGATGGTATCATCCTAACCATTGTCATAGGAAATGAGGGAACTGACATAACTAAGTGAGGTAACATGGAAGGAGGTAGATGGGAAGGTAAATTTGAGGAAGTTGAAATGTAGATAGGAATTATATGATCATGACATAGATATCAACATCTTTCACAAAGCACCAAATGTCTACCCACCCATTTCCTAGTACACATTTTGATATGTGCACTCAAGGAGATTGAATGCCTTGAAATGATTCTTGGGTTGAAAATGATACATAAAATATATGCAAAAACTTCTCAAATATGAAAACAAGTCTTAAGACCATATCTTAGGTGCAAAGGGTCTTTCTAACTTCAAATCATGTAGGTGTTTACTGCCTAAAGTTAGTATTTTATATGCACTTTTGAGGACCTTTGAACATCATTCTCCCTCTAGTATCTCCTCTTCAAAATTGGTAAGGGCCTTGCCCATGCTATAGGATACAAGGTCAAGAAATTGGGATAATCAAAGGATCTTTGAAACTTAATTATAAGCTCACTCCAAAACCTATTGGGCCTCTATTTTGGGTTTTCAGAGACAAGAGACCAAAACTCAAAATTTTATGCTTGGCAAGGTTTTTCAACACCAAGTGAGCTAACAAGAGGCCTTCAACATGGTTATATGATAACATATAACATAAATTTATTCATGAAGACCAAAACAAGTCCACCATCCCTTTGTACATCTTCTCGAAAACTATGTAAATGATGCTTGTGGGTGCATACTTTTGACCGTAAGGCAATGAGGGTGATATACCACTAAAACAATCCTACGAGAGGCTCTCTTAGGCATATTAATTCATATTAGACTATGTTGAGAAATTAGAGCATAAGGACATCCATCCAAACATCAACATGATGTCATTAGGTGACTTGTAGGTGAGTATTCCTCTGGTGCATAATAGTGAGTATGATCTACAACTAAAAACAAGCCTAGAAGAGGTTTCTTGAAACCTTGAGACTTATAAAGGAAATATAACCATGGAAAAATAGTGGATATACCATTAGAAACATATGGACCAATCAAATCCATCAGACTAAAGCAAATTATTTTGAAACTAGCTCAAAAAGGAGAACCTTCATGGATGAAGAAGCATAAAAAGTTGCCTAGATTCTTAGTAATGGTTCATAAATGAGATGACATGAAGATGAAACTTGTTTTCATGGATTTGAATCTAACTCAGACCTCTCTCAACCCCCAATATCACTCCTCCCAACTTCACCTATACAGATTGTACCAAACATTTGAGATTGACTCTCCTTAGCTTGCAAAGGTAAAAAGGAAGAAGAAAAATAAAAAATTGATATATATGATGAAATATCTACACACCAGGTGTGGAAAAGACCTTAGGGACTTTAAGAGAAACTTTTACCATATTTTTAGTTGAAGGTGGACTTCCCAAGTCTGTACAAGTGCCATTTATGGCCTATTTTCAAGGATGAACTACATTTTTCTACTTGAAACTACTTCTTAAACTAACTCTGACCACTTATTAACATTATATAACCTCTTCCAAATTGAAATCAGTCTTAGTGATAAATTTAATTCCTTAGAAAATCCGTACAAGTCATTTAGTGAGCTAGAAATATGACAACATGACACTTTTTGCACATGAGACATGGTAAAGGGAAAATTTATGGCTTATGAACACATTAGAAAATCTAAATGACCAAATCAAGACATTTTAAAAATAATTTATACCTTTGAACATGTTTTACCAAGGTTAACCAAAGTTGACTTTGGTTGAGTAGAGAAACATAAGGAAGGTGGACTTAGACCAAGGCTAGAGTAGGGATAGGTAAGGTGTATAGGACACAATGAGACCCCATAAGACATATGAAAACCTTATAAAAGTTTAAAAATGTAGGGGTTGATCCAATTTGACTAAAATTCAAATTTGGTCAATACTTATGGTAATTCTTAGGGGTAATATGCTTGTCTATGTTAAGGACCAGTAGACTTATCCCATCCATTAGGTAAAGGGAGTCAAATACACTCTAAAACAATGGGATCAGACCTTGAATTGACTATCAAGACAACATATTGACCTCAAAACACACAAGGGAAAGACAAAGCACAACTAGACCAAGAAAACACATAAAGTAAAGGTACACTTATGCTACTAAGTAATTAGGGAACACAAGACACAATATAAAGGAAACTAATTATGGAAATCTAACTAGACATACCTTCCTTCATGGATCAAAAGGAAAGTACCTTAAATCTCCCTCCTCATGAGATGAATGAGGGTGCCAAGCATTCTTAATTTTAGATGTAGTAATAGATTACCCATGCTTATTTTTTGCTCCTTGACTTGGCATGTCCTTTGATGGAATCATCTCAAAAAATTCTCCAAAGTAGATGAATTCTTCTTGACTTTGGAAACATTCCTCATACTGATGTCTTTTTGTTTCATCATGGCAAATTTGCATCTCTATGCATGGGACAACTTGTTGGAAGTCTATATCTTCTTGAAAGGTGTCATTTACCATCTAATTTATTATATCCTCTTCAAAGCCTTTAAGAAATGTTGTATCATGTAATCATAAGACTATTTCTTGCCCAAACTCTTCCTTCATGTTTTTAGGATCATCTTCACATGAGGCTCTATAATCAAACTTCAAATCTTATTCAAAAGACTCATAGTCATCATGGATTACTCCATCATGGTTTAGATCCTCTTGATAATGATACCTCTCAACATATTTTCTCCTCAATATCTTGGGTTTGTGTTTTTAGAAGTCTTGTCTTCTCATTATCTTCATATTCTTTGAACATTTGCATATAGGTATATCCCATGTTTTCTTCTTGATGCAATGGCAGATTTACCTCTTCAAGGTTTGTTTCTTCAACCTTAGGAGTCAAAAATACTTCATTGGAAACCTCCTCTTGCTCATATCCATATTAATCTTATATAAGTGACTCAAAAAAATAGAATACTTCCTCTTTATCACTTGAGATCTCTTGAAGGACTTCAGCTTGTATCTCCCTTATTTCAACCTATTTGCTCTCTCCTTCTTTGAGTTCCAAAAGAAACTCTTCTAAGTCCTCCTCTTCAACACAATAAAGTTATTTTACTATCATCATCACAATATGATGTTTCCTCAAAATAAGTCATCTCTTCTTCATCTTCAACCCAATCTAAAATTTCCATCTCATTCTACCTTTTAGTGATACCAATGCTAGGCATCTCAAAACTAGGAACTTCAGCCCAAGAAGGATTTCAAGGGGTAATGTGTTACTCTAAATTAGAATATGACCTCTCTTCATTTAGATGACCCACATTAGATCCCCATGCTATAGGCCCTTTGTGATAGAAGGTGGTAGAATAAGGGCAGAATGCGTCCATTAGAGGAGGTGAAAGCATGGGTTTAATGACTTTATTGACTTAAAACTTCTCTAGGATAGATGAGAGCTTCTCATTTTTGAGTTATAACTCCTTAATTTGTTTGGGAAGGCTCTCTTGAAATAGCTTTTCGTGAGGGGAAATAATATATTCACTAGGGAAGGGAGTAAAATAAATTTGGGATGGAGGATACAAGGCTTCTTAAGGAGGGGTGAGAGGGAGTTGAATAGGTTTAGTCTTCTCTTCACTTCCAACTTCTCCAATTAGACATACTTTTTATTTCTTTCAACAAGCTTCCACTACTTCCTTCCATCTTGGGAAAATAGACTTAGAAGACTCTTCATGAGGATGAGATGCAAATGAAGGAATGTCACACTTAGATACCTCTTTTTCTACTACCATGATGGATTGATTTAGATGTTGGTTTTACAACTCAAGATCCTTGTCAAGATGAGCCTCCAACATCAACCTTCTTCTTTCAATATCTTCTCCAACAGTGGTATCCCTCTTCCTTTCGTTACTCTGTTGGATGGACCTCCAAGAAGGAAAAATTTTGGGAATACATGAAGGACTTGGGGCATTTTGAAACATGATTGGATTGGAATTTTGAATAGGTATAGTTGACACACTTGAAGGCTATTGTGGGGTGTATTAGAGATGCCAAGACTGAGCTGGTTCATGATCTTTGAACATCTCTTCTAGGTGGAAAATTAGACCACAAACATCAAGCATTTCACCCGTAAGGCCTTGCCAAATAGCTCTTTATATAGGCATCCATGATCTCTTGAATAGTTCTAAGCAATACTTTAGACTCTTGATATAATCACTAGGGATGACTTGGCCACAACCATTTCTAGTATTAAGGTCTAACATATAACCTTTGTAGCCAATGAGAGTCTTCTTGAAACTTGCAATGGATTGACTTGGAGAGGAACTAGGTGGACTAGATGAAGTATAAGCTTGATAGAGATGATTGTACGACCGATGAAAATCATAGTAAGGATGAATATGGTCATATTATGACTAATATGACTGACCAAGGACTTGTTCATATTGATATGGAATGGGAAAAGATGGATATGTATCTCTAACTTGTGTTAGGACAAACTCAACATCAAAAGAATCCATGAATCACTCATGAGAAGTGTATAAAATAAGAAAAAAAAATCAAATAGAGTACTTGGATTTATTAACTAGTATATTTATGCTTGGAGTCACCATTTGTGATTAGTGAAATTACATCTAAAGGCTAATATCTTGAGGAGTACACCAAAACTACTCAAAGTCTTGAAACAAGAGTCCCACTGGGTGTGCCAAAAATTGTTGTCACTTGAAATTTCACCCTTTGAGGAAATGAAAAGTCTCTCCTTGTTCAAGTGGCATAATAGAACCACCTTAGGGTTGTGGGTGACCCAAATTTGAGGTGGATCTCTAGATTAGGGCTAGTTTCCTTGATGTACCACTATAGATAAAACCTACTACTAACTATTAGAGGGTGAAAAGGGAGAAGGATAAATAAAAAAAATCTAATCTAGGTGAGGTGATACACCAAATAGATGGTCTACTCACACCACTTACAATGCACCTAAAACCAAAAAGAATCCCACACATACACTTCATCCAATTCAACACTCCTCTTCTACATCAATGTTTCAAACATGGGGTCTTGAAGAGAGATTATTCTAGGAGGAATTAGACAATAGGTATTCTAGAAATACTAATTAATTATCTACTCACTATACCTAAAATCCACATTAGATACTTATTTCAGACCTGTAAAAAAGAGCTTTTAATTCACACAAGGCATTAGGAAGAGTAACATGTGAAGGTAAGAAAAACACACTTTCACAAGACCAACAACCAAAACATACATTTTTTGAAATATTTAATGAGGTAAAACAACATTCTTCATTAATTCAAGGAAAAAAATTGGTAGGGCTTCACCATACCTAGGTGGATATATCCATACAACAGCTAAAAAGGCCAATATTTATAGCAATTGTGAGAGTAGAGAGAGAAAAAGAAGCTCAAGAGTCACTAAGACACTTGTCAATCAAGGAGAATGAGTTACAACATCAATGGAATATAGTATGAGATAGGTCTTGTAAGGAAAATAAGGACAAATTTCCCTTAACTTAGATAATTCTTCCATATGTGGCATATATTTTCTTTTCTTGCACAAAAAACTGCCCTCATGATTTTCATTCACAAAACTAACTCACCACTAAATACAATTAGGTCTGATGATTGATCTAAAAGGGAAGGGTTACCAACAAGCCCTAACATGAATTGCATTGGTCCTCCATCATTACTATTCCTTTGTCCATAAGCAATCATCTCAAATAGTTACAAAATGACTCCTTCTCATGCACCTCTCACACTTGGCACCCAAAATCTTTCCAATTCTATAATATAATACATGCACAAGGAGGGATGACACCTGTCAAGAGTGTAAAAGTCATTAGGTTCATCAATCAAGCCTTAAAAGGCCTCCCAATTGGACTACTCATTCACTGTGACTAATTGAGATGAGGAAGATGGTAGGCACACTTAGGAGATTAGATGAATCAATATATGGGCATGAGGACTTAGAACAAGTCCTAATATCTCTCCCAAAGGTGGTTGCATCTTTTGAAACTCTTCCAAACTAAAAAAATATACAATTTTGTCAAAACAAGATTTATTGTATCTCTTTTGTATAGGTGGGATAAAACTCAATTACATGAGGAGGAGACTTGAAGAGTTATCTACATCTTCAAATTAGTTTCATGGTATTTCCACTGCATTTGGATGCTTCAATTGCCTTCTTTTCCCAATCAGGGCATTAATGAGGGCTTGTGAGGGTTTTAGGGAGGTATCTATTCTTAATGTTTGTTAATAGAGATGACATGTTGGATTTTAAAATCAATGCCACTAATGGCTTCCTATATACCTTTCTTAACACCTTTGAACACCTTAGGCCACCATGCAAAGTATTATTAATGTTCTGAGCACTTCAAGTTGGCCATTCAAGTCATTCCTATACATTTTGCAAGGTCTTAGTGAATTTAAGCCCAAAAATGGATCTTGGAGAACTTATTTAAAAATTAGTGGCTCCAAAACCTCTGAATACACTCCAAAAATGTGTACCAATAGGTTTTAAGGTTTGTTTTATGCTAGAAATTTGAAAAGCTTCTCATTTGAAAACTAGGCCTAATCTTGCTCTCGCCTAACTACAATCTAAGCTCCCCATGACATTACGATGGATTCCCATACTTTTTGAAAAAAAATACACATCTATTGTACCTCTTCAAACATGAATCAAATCATTGGAATTATTTTCAAAGACTAGAAATAGAAATGACTTCTCTTTGGGGTTACGCTTGCACTTTGCCTAAGTCTGCCTGCAAACATAATAGCCTAAAACATCTTGTATAGCTTCCAAATTTCATACCTAGTTTTCCATATTGAAATATGGGTGTTAAAACTTATCTAATCATATTTAATATCCCTCTTTAAGTTTGGCTCATGTTTCATCTCATTTCCCAAAATCTGTAGGGTTCATGTAAGGGAAAAGTGCCCCATATCTGAGATAAAATATGGGGCACTTACCCTATTTTTATCACAAAATTTTTTTTGTAGTGGATCTTGGAAATCCCAAGGATTATTTTTGAAAATTATGAGCTCTTGGTGATGAGTCTATATCCTTTAACTTATTCCATTTGCCTTGGTAGAATTTTAAGTACAAGACTGTACAAGGTGTTGAATGTTGACTGTGTTTACTTTCTTGAACTCTCTTTTTTTACATGTCTTCCAATGTAAAAAATATTTATATATTTCTATAGGCATGTTATAGTATATTTTAATCCCATTAAACACCTTGATCACTCAAGGACCTTACATGCTCTTTGGATTCCAAGACTGGGTCTACAAGCTGTCCAGATTAAGACAACCCTACTTGATGACTCCTGTAGGTGTTATAGGTTTGTTTAATCCTTGAAAAAAAATGTTTGAAACCTCAAAATGGATCCTCAATATTTTTTCACACTTATTTATGCCTTTTTATTCATCTCATGCTATATTGGTATCTAAGTGTACCCCTTTTTAGTCCACTCCATGTGATTGAGACACTCTGGTCTGTAGGTGTATATTTGAGCCTTAGTTGATATTTGGTGATGGTATTAGAGATCCTTGTTTTATCATTAAGACCATAAAATTATTTTCCATGATTTTTATCTCCTTCTTGTGTTCAAATAACCATCAAGACACCATACTTACATTTTTGTCCTTGTACCCTACTTTTTTGACCTATAGGTTGTAATTTACCATGTGTACAAACATTAGGGTATACTAGAGAAGCAAAAAAACTGTACTTAAACCTTCTATGTGATCAAGTTTCATGTTTAGTATTATAACAATTAAAATTTGGGGAGTGGTCTAGTACTAACCTAGGACACACGAATTTGATCAAAGAGTTGAAATCTTATTGTAGGTGGTTGATATCTTAATTAGGAACACCTGTAGGTCCATATGGATCTTAGAACATTATGTATCATGCCTTGAAATGATGATTGGGTTACAAATGATACATAAAATATATTAAAAAACTTCTCAAATATGAAAACAATTCTTAGGACCATAATCTTAGGTGCAAAGGGTCTTTCTAACTTCAAATCCTGTGGGTGTTTACTGCCTAAAGTTAGTGTTTTATATGCACTTTTGAGGACCTTTGAAGATCATTCTACCTCTAGTATCTCCTCTTCCAAAATTTTAAGCACCTTGCGCATGATATAGGATACAAGGTCAAGTAATTGGGATCATATAAGGATCTTTTAAACTAAATTATAAGGTCACTCCAAAGCCTACAAGGCCTCTATTTTGGGTTTTCAGAGACAAGAGACCAAAACTCAGAATCTTATGCTTGGAAAGGTTTTTCAACACCAAGTGAGCTACCAAGGGGCCTTGAATATGCTTATATGATAACATACAACCTCAAATTATTCATGAAGACCAAAACTAGTCCACCGTCACTCCATACATCTTCTCTAAAACTCTAGAAATGATACCTGTGGGTGCATACTTCTGAATGTAAGACAATGCAGGTGATATACCACTAAAACAAGATTAGGAGAGGCTCTCTTAAGCATATTAATTCATATTAGACCATTTTGAATAATTGGAGCACATGGACATCCCTTTGAACATAAAAATGACATCATCAGGTAACCTATAGGTGAGTACTCCTTTGGTGCATAATAGTGAGTATGATCTACAACTAAGAACAAGCCTAGAAGAGGTTTCTTGGAACCTTGTGAGTTATAAAATAAATAAAATAATGGAAAAATAGTGGATAGCCCCTAAGAAACATATATAATAATCAAATACATTAGACCAAAGAAAATTATTTTTAAACTAGCTCAAAAAGGAGACCCCTCATGGATGAAGAAGCATAAAAAGCTTCCTGGCTTATTAGTGATGGTTCATAAAGGATAATACATGAAAATTAAACTTGTTTACATTTATTTGAAGATGACTCATACCTCTATCAACCCCCAAGAGCACTCCTCTCAACTCCATCTATATGGACTGTACCAAGCATTTGAAATTGACTCTCCTTACCTTGTAAAGGCAAAACAGAAGGAGTAAAAGTAAAAATTTATCTATTTGATGAAATTTATACACACCAAGGAAGGAAAATACCTTAGGGAGTTGAATAGACACCTTTACCATGTTTTTAGCTGAAGGTAGACTTCTCAAGTCCATACAAGTGCCACTAATAGCCTATTTTTAAGGAGAAATTACCTCTTTCTTCATGAAACTAATTTTTGAACTAAATATAAAAACTTAATAACATGATATGAAATCATCCAAATTTAAATCAGACCTGATGATAAATTTTATTCCTTGGAAAATCTGTATAAGTCATTTAATAAGCTAGAAATATGACAAATGACACTTTTGAACACGAGACATGGTAAAGGGAAAATTTATGGCTTATGAACACCTTATAACATATAAATGACCACATTAGTACATTTTAAAAATTATTTGGACCTTTTATCATGTTTTAATAGGGTTGACCAAAGTTGACTTTAGTTGACTAGATAAGTATAAGGAAGGTGGACTTAGACCAAGGCTAGAGCAGGGATAGGTAAGGTGTACAGGACAACATGAGACCCCATAAGAAATATGGAAATATTATAAAATTTTAAAAATGTAGGGTTTGAGCCAATTTGAATAAAATTTAAATTTGGTCAATAATAACCATGAGGGATAAAGATGATCCATCTGTTATTACACATGCATAGATGAATCCTTTAATAAATTTCAAGAGGATTTTATCTAACTTAGGATGGATGAGATATGGCAATAAGGTTTCTCTCATGGCCAAATCTCTTTAAATGGGATAAAATTGGGTCATCAAGGGCCATATATTCTAACTCATCATCCTAATTGATGAACCATTTATGCGGACACATCCATATAGGAATTTTAGGGCTAGAAAGGCTATTGTCTCATCTCGATCAGGCCCTAGGTTAGAGGCATACCTTAAGAGAATTTACTTGTCCCTAAGTGTAAAAAATGAGCAAACTTCCATCCCACATTACAACATAACCATTAGGGATAAAGATGAGATGTAAGATCCTACACATGCAAGGATGAGTCATCTAATAAATCCCAAGATGATTTTATCTAACTGAAGATGGAAGAGATGTAGAAATAAGGTTTCTCTCACAACCAAATCTCTTATAATGGGATAAAATCTGGTTAGTAAGCGTTGTATATTATAAGTCATTAACCAGATTAATGAAAAATTAATGTGAACACATTTGGATAGGAATTTTAAGGCTATAATGGCCATTTTTTGGTCTCATTCAACCATTGAGAGCAAAATTTATAATTGGTTGGAGGCATCCCTTAAGAAAATTCACTCATCCCTAAGTGTGAAAAATGAGAAGACTTCTATCATAAGTTGAAACATAACCATGAGGGATATAGATGATTCATTAACACATACATGTTCACAGATGAGTCTTATAAGAAATCTTAGGAGGATTTTATCTAACTCAATTCAAATGAGACATGACAATGAGGCTTTCCTCATGAATAAATATCTTAGAATGGGCCAAAATTTGGTTAACAAGTGTTGTATATTATTACTAGTCAGCCAAATCAATGAACCATGTGTGCAAACATATTTGGATATGAATTTTAAAGATAAAACAAGTATTATCTACATTCAGTTGGGTATCAGGAGTGGAGATTTTAGTTGGTTAGAGACATCCCTTAAGTGAATTCACTTATCCCTAAGAGTGAAAAATAACCAAACTTATGTCACACATTACAACATAATCATGAGGGATAGAGATAATCCATCATCTTCTACACATGCACTGATGAGTTCTCTAAGAAATCCATAGATGATTTTATCTAACTTGAGATGATTGAGGCATGGCAAAAAGGTTTATCTTGTGACTAAATCTCTCAAAATAGACCAAAAGTTAGTCAGTAGGGCTGTATATTCTAAATAATCATCCTAATAAATGAGCTTTCTATGTGGACATGTCTAGAAAGGCATTTTCAGGATAGAATGGCCATTACAAAATCTTGGTCTACCCCTAGGAGTGAAGGTTGCAGTTGGTTAGAGGCATCCCTTAAGAGAATTTAGTTGTCACTATGTTTGCAAAATGAGCAAACTTCCATCATGTGTTGAAACATAGATATGAGGGATAGAGATGAGCCATTAGCTATTATACATGCATAGATGAGTCCTCTAATAAATACCAAAAATATTTTATCTAACTCAAAATGGATGAGATGTGGTAATGAGGTTTCTATCACATCCAAATCTCTTATAATGGGCTAAACCTTGGTTAGTGGTGGCCATATATTCTGAATTGTCATCCCAATTGATGAATTGTCTATGTAGGCACATTCAAATGGCCATTTTAAGTCTTTAAATTCCATTTTTCAATCTTTTTTGGTCATCAAGAGTGAATTTTGATGTTGGTTGAAGGTATCCCTTAAGATAATTCACTCATCCCTAAGTGTGCAAAATGAGAACTTCTATTGTATCTTGAAACATAACCATGATGGATAGATATGAGTCGTTAGCTCCTACACATGCATTAATGTGTCCTCTAAAAAATCTTAGGAGAATTTTATCTAACTCAAGATGGATGAGACATGGTAATGAGGTTTATTTCATAGCCAAATCTCACAGAAAGGACCAAATATTGGTCAGTGGGGCCATATATTCTGACTCATCCACCCAATTAATGAAACATCTACATAATCATGTCTGAATAGGCATATTTATAATATAATGGATATTTTATAGTCTCGGTCAGACCTTGGGAGTGAAGGTTTTAGTTGGGTGGAGGCATTCCTTAAGAGAATCCACTTGTCCCTGAGTGTGCAAAATGAGAAAACTTCCATCACACATTGTAAGAGAACCGTGAGGGCTAGAGATAAAACATCAACTCTTACACATAAATAGATGAGTCATATAAGAAATATGGAGAGAATTTTATCTAACCCAAGATGGATGATATTTAGAAATGAGATTTATCTTGTAGCTAAATCTCTCAAAATGGGCTTAAAGTTGGTCAATGAGGGCCTATATTCTAACTTGTTAGCCTAATTGACAAACCATCTATGTAGACAGATAAATATTGATGTTTTTATTCTAAAACACCCATTGTTTCATAATTTTTATCCCATAAGATTGAAGATTGTAGTTGGTTAGAGGCATCGCTTAAGAGAATCCACTCATCCTTGAGTGTGTAAAATGAACGAACTTCCATCAAGCACTGTAGGAGAACTGTGAGGGCTAGATATGAACCGTTATCTCTTACACATGTACATAAGAGTACTATAATAAATGGTAGGAGTATTTTATATAACTCAAGATAGATGAGATGTATAAATGATGTTTCTCTAGTAGCTAAATCTCTCAAAATGGGTAAAAAGTTGGTTAGTAGGGGCCATATATTATGACTCATCAGCACACTCGATGAACCATCTATGAAGACACATCTAGATAAAAATTTTAAGGTGATAATGGATATTGTAATATCTTGGTCATCCCTCAAGAGTGAAGGTTATAGTTGATTGGAGGCATCCCTTAAGAGAATTCACTCATCCCTTAGTGTAAAAAATGAGTGAACTTTCATCATGCATTACTAGAGAACTATGAGGGATAAAGATGAACCATCATCTCGTACACATGCATGGACAAGTCATATAAGAGAGCCCAAGAGGATTATTTATAAATTAATATGCACAAGATGCATTAATGAGGTTTCTCTCATATCAAAATCTCTTAGAATAAGCCAAAAATTTGCTAGTGGGGCCCACATATTTTGACTCATCAACCCAATCATTGAACCATCTATGAAAACACATTTGAATAGTCATTTTAAGGCTATACAAATATTTTATGGTCTTGTTTGACCCCTGAGAGTGAAGGTTTCAATTGATTATAGACACCCCTTAAGAGAATCCACTCATCCCCAAGTGTGAAAAATGAGTGAACTTACATCACATGTTGCAAGAGAATTGTGAGGGATAGAGATAAATTGTTAGCTCCTACACATGCATCAATGAGTCCCTTAAGAGAAAGTATAACTATTATCTCTAACTTAATTAGGAGGAGATGCAATAATGAGGTTTTTATTGTAACTAAATCTCTTAGGATGGGCCAAAATTTGGTCAACGGGGGTTGTATGTTCTAACTCATGAACCCAATCAATGAATCATGTATGCAGACACATATAGATAGGCATTTTAAATATATAACAACCATTGCATAGTCTTGGTCAGCCCCTGAGAGTAAAGTTTGTAGTTGATTAGAGGCATCCCTTACAAGAATCCACTCATCCTTGAGTGTGCAAAATGGGTGAACTTTTGTCCTCTATTGTAGGAAAACCATGAGCGATAGAGATGAACCATTAGCTTTTACATATACATGGATGAGTCCTATAAGAGATACTGAGATTATTATCTCTAAGTTGATTTGGAGGAGATTCAAAAATGAGGTTTCTATCTCAACAAAATCTCTTAGAATAGGCTAAAATTTAGTCAATGAGGGCTATATATTATGACTCGTCAACCCAATCATCAAATTATCTACATGGACACATTCAGATAGAAATATAAAGGTTAGAATGACCATTGTACATTATCAATTGTCT
Organism: Torreya grandis; assembly: GCA_037957365.1. Taxonomy (NCBI): domain Eukaryota; kingdom Viridiplantae; phylum Streptophyta; class Pinopsida; order Cupressales; family Taxaceae; genus Torreya; species Torreya grandis. The sequence goes on from JARHVA010004999.1 coordinate 935,083, forward strand.
CCCTAAAGTGAAGGTTATAGTTAATAAAAGGAATCCCTTAAGACAATCCATTCATCTCTTAGTGTGTAAAATGAGCAAACATCCATCGTGCATTACAGGAGAATTGTGAGGGTTAGAGATAAACCATCAACTCCTAGACATGCATAGATGAGTATTTTAAGAGATATTGGGAGGATTATATCTAACTTAATTAGGAGGAGATGTATAAATGAGGTTTCTGTCACAGCCAAATCTCTCAAAAAGGGCAAAAGTTGGTCAGGTAGGGTCATATATTCTCACTCATTAGCCTAGTTGATAACCATCTACATAGATACGTCAAGATTGAAATTTTAAGGTTATAAAAACCTTTGTAAAATATTGATTTTACCTTAGTAATGAAGGTTTTAGTTTATTAGAGGCATCCATTAAGAGAATCCACTTGACCATCAGTATGAAAAATGATTGAACTTTTATCATGCATTGTAGGAGAATCGTGAGGGCAAGATATGAACCATCAGCTCCTACTTATGCACATATTAGTCTTCTAATAGAGTATAGATAATACTATTTTCATGTTTTAATAACAGGAAAAATATAGAGAAGGTGAAAAATAGTTTAATTAATGTAGATAACATTAATATGAATTGTTTTTTAGTTTCTCTTTGTTTCAAGAAAATAACATTCTCTAATCATGACACCAACCACATGAAGGTGAAAGCTCATCTTGTGCCACTAACTTACATTAAAATTATGATTACAAAATTTAAATATAAATAATTACATAATGATAAAATAGTTGAAAATTAAAATACATTGAATCAAATAACTTTATTATATTAATTTGAAATACTCGATAAACTTACTAATTTAATCTAACGTACCTTTAGGATCATCTCTATTTCCAAGTGTTTCAAGAATTGATTTTTGGTTAGATTCAAGAACTTTATAAATTTTTTTATTTTGAGGCTTTCCATAATATTTGATCATTTGAATATTTGTAGTGATAACTAGGTTTGAATAATGAACCACTACCTTGTTTGTTTCAAAGTCCTCAAATAACAATTGTTTTATTATTTTATGATAGTACTTATGAAGCCAAGCTTTGGTAACCACTATGGATCCAGTGGGATAAATTAGCTCTTCTATAGCCATAAAATTTGTGTTTAATTTTTTTGACCTCACTATAATGAAACAAGTAGTAGTTTGTTCCCTCATCATTATCCTTAGGTTCAATGTTTGCAAAAACATACTTTGTATGTAAAATATAATCCAATTGTAAGCACTTCTAGGAAAAAATAAAATTATCACTAATATAGAACTAAGGTTTTATATCTAATTATAGAATGAATTATACCTAATTGCATAAGATCTAAGACATGGTCAAAGTCAATTGATGATTCCATTTCATGATCTATCAGTTGTTGGAGTGAATGGCTACTCTCTAAAGGTGATATGAGTCTACAATACCATTCCTCAACCATTATTTTGACTCACATTCATTAAAATTAAATTCCATACATGGGGATTAAAAACATGCCATATCCATAGTATAAATAGTCCATGAACTTGAATTTGAGCTTTGAATGGAGTGGAAAATAATCATTCCAGGTACTATATGAAATATTCACACATTGACTTTTTTTATTCCTCTATTAGATAAAATAATCTTCATAAATGAGAACACTTATCTGATCCATGAAAAATATTTTCATTACATCAACTCATAATAATTACAACATCGATCAAATTAGCACCATCATTGTTCTTTACCTTCTCTTTTTTAAGGGTTCTTTTCACACATGCACCTGCACCATCATGTTTCTCATTTCCATGCCCATCCTCAAAGAAGATCCAAAAATATTTAACACCATTATAATTATGCATTCTACTTAACCAGTAAAAAATTCAAGAATTCTTAAATTATCCTACACAATTATCTGACCAAATGTAGTGTGTATCAAACATGATTTGTCTTGACTTCATATTTATATAAAATATCTCAAAATAAGCCTTGGAAAACTTTGGATAATGTGATCTATCATCACTCATATAAAATTGGTAGTCCCTCAAAATCTTTATATTCTCATTTGTGCTATTAGTTGTATGTCTGAATGTAATATGTTCAAAAATTTCAACTTGAATTAAATTACAGTATTGGGATTAAATCTCATTATTTGGTTTTAGTGTGTAGTTCTTAGTAAATTACATAAGAAAAATAATGGTGCTAGCTGGGAAGTTGTTCTTGCATACCTTGAATTGATTATCTAACCATTTTGATTTGTGTGTTTCTCTTGCATATTGGTAGATAATATTATTCTTAAATTCAAACATAGAATTAGATACATAAACTTTGGTTGTAATAAATTCACATCTTGATGACTCTTTTACATATTTTATCACCTACTTTAAAATTTATACTTCTTATAATCAACTAGTTGCTTTCCAAATTCATGTGAAATATCTTCATGCATAGAAATAATCAAATTTGACAAACCACCAAAAATTTTACATGTTCCATCTAAACATTGTTTGGAGAAAAAAAATGTCCCTTAGGTATTTGACATAAAATACCTTGGATTAATTCTCTTGATGTCTTAGGTGGTGAATACACCATATATTCCTGCAAAATCTTGTCAGTATGTAAAGTACAATGTATATGATGAAAAAAATCAAAATACATAGCAAATTCAACATGTATCATACAAAAACATGAGGTACATGCTTGGTTAATTTTAAAATATAAAGTCTTGAACATATCAAATGACCTTTGGTTAATTATCAATTGCCCATTAAATTTTTCAATAAACTTTTTTATAAAATTTTGTTTGGTTCATGTCGCATAAATGTTTTGCATGTGGCTCACAATTTTTTGAGCCTTTTATTCTTTTAACAACATATTTTACATTGGATGATACCCCTGTGTTGTCATGCCCAAAATTTTCAATCAAATATCTTAGTCATTCAATTAATATGTTACCTTTTTATGGGAGTCTACCACTAAATGCCCAAGAATCCGTGAGTGAAGTGTCATCAAGACTTGATCTTAGTTTTATAGAATTTATTATAGTTTTTCTATTTAAGTTCAAGGATTTAGTTATTTCACTAAGAATTCAAGCTTTATATTTTGAATTACTCACTATATATTTAATTATTACTCATCTTGCCGCATTACTATCTTTATTCTGACTTTTATTGCCTATTACCTTAAATGCATTAAATAGATTCTTTATTATTGTACTATTTCTTCCTTCCATATTGAATGTTATTAAACCTAAATTATCTGTCTTAGAGTGCATTTTTTTCATTTTCATTAATTGAACAAATAATTGACATAGTTTTGTATGGGTTTTATTCTCAAATGCGTAGTCTCATACATATTGGGCATGGCATTTAACTAATCTTTTTGACATTTTACCTTCCACGGTTCTATTATTTTCTCATTTATTTCAACCAAATATCATGGTGTTCATCATATGATCCTTGGAGGTGTGGGTTCAGGATCTAGATTTTGTATAAAATTTGGTGGTGTTACCATTTCAACCATATTAGGGATAATAGAGGGTTCACTATCTACATTAGACCCTGCATGAGTATTAAAGTCCTCTTCATTAGGAGACACATGATTTGGGGTCATTACCTGATGTTAATCATCATCATACTAAAAAATTTCATTATGAATGGATGTTTCATTATATTGTGTTTGTCCATATGTTTCATTAGTCATTACAAATTCATTACTTGCATGCTTTAAATTTTGAATTTCATCATGAAACAAAGATTAATTGGGTTCTCTTACCTCATTTGAAGATCTATCTAAACTAAATTATATATAATTTGGCATGTTATTTTCATTTGAAATATTACCTGGTGTAGAATAAGTACCTTCACCTTGCCTAGAATCCTTTATGGATGCTCTCCTATTTATTTATTTTTTTCTTTCTTTCTCTTTTCTCTTCAATTTCCTTATTTGTTATCTCTTTCATTGGTATTTTTTCATGACTTCCCAACCCTATTATTTATATTTTCTAAAATAAGACATTTGTAGATTTAAACTTGAAGAATTTATAGTGATACAAACAAAGTGAATGAACAATTTAGTAAACTCACATAGTTCCAGCAGAAAACTAGTTTATAATTTACAAAGAAAAAAATAAATGAATAATTTTCATGGGAAAGCTAAGAGAAATTAATGAATTATAAAGGGCCTGCATGATTTTGAAATCATGCATGCCTTTTGTGATCAAAAAAAAATGGGAAAACTAATTAATGGGGAAAAAGTTGGTTTATATAGGGTGTATGCCCTTTGCAAGTTTAGAATTTTTTTTGCTACTTTCCCTCCAAATTTTCCTCAATTTTAGGCCTGGGGGGTCCCAAACCTGGTCCAAACTATGCCATGAACTAGCCAAGGATATTTATAAGAAATTTAGAGTTTTATTTATATTTGTCGAAACCTCTTATATATATATATATATATATATATAAGACATAGTTTTATAATATATAATTTTTTTATTGTTATAATATTATCTATAATTATTACTTAAGTTATACATAACATACCTTGTTATGTAATATACACATATCATCACAAATTCCCTTATAAATTTTTTAATATTAATCAAATGTTTATAAAACTTATATCTCAAAAATCTACAAATTGTCAACTATGATTTAAAAAAAATGATTTTCATGAATTTAAGGTCAAAAAGTTGTGTTCATACACTTCAATTTTAAATTTTTAGCTAGCTTGACTTGTAAAATTATTTAAAAATTATATATATATATATATATATATATATATATATATATAAGACATAGTTTTATAATATATAATTTTTTTATTGTTATAATATTATTTATAATTATTACTTAAGTTATACATAACATACCTTGTTATGTAATATACACATATCATCACAAATTCCCTTATAAATTTTTTAATATTAATCAAATGTTTATAAAACTTATATCTCAAAAATCTACAAATTGTCAACTATGATTTAAAAAAATTGATTTTCATGAATTTAAGGTCAAAAAGTTGTGTTCATACACTTCAATTTTAAATTTTTAGCTAGCTTGACTTGTAAAATTATTTAAAAATTATATATATATATATAAATATAAATATATATATATATATATATATATATATATATATATATATAAAATAAAATTTTAATAAAAAATATTCTCAAAAATATTTGACATTTAACCTATCTATATATGAAGTTTCATACAAAAATTCATCTGTTTACTAAAAAAAGTGTGTTCGTACAAATGCAATATCCTTATCTTTTCACAAAAATGACCAACCTATTGTCATAAATGCATATGTTTCATATACTTTTATTCCCTCGGTATTGAAAAAAATTATATATTTATAACCTACATTCAAAATGACATAATTCATGTTCTTATGTCATTGTCAAATTCCTTTTCTATGTATCTCTAAAATTCTCTCCAAGTGCAATTATTATTATTTTAAGAAAAAAAATTGTCACCTTATACCCATTTTGTCTCCCATTATCCTGAATCTAGACATAGATTCTTCAAATAGAATTTTTTTTAGCTGATATGGATTAGGTTGGAATTTTTTGTTAAATGTTTTACTTCTTTTACCTCCAATTTTTTTATATCTAGCTAATAGAAATAAGTCGTGAAGCATATTTGCTAGCTATGTTATGTTCATTGTCAACTAACAGTTCTTCTTATATTTTAACTCTATTGTATAATAAATTTAAAGGCAAGGGATATATTTCAAAGATATAACATTTGTTGTAGACATCTCTCTAGTTTAGTTTAATGGTGTATCCTATTTGTAAATATATGTTTGTCCCTTAACTTAATTATTTAGAAACCATTTATTGCTCAATTTTTTTTAGTGTTTAAGTTCTCTACAGCTTTAGTGTGTTTCACTACTACCATGATTAAAATATGATCCAAGATGGAAGCATTAGACTTATTATTCCATTTCTTATAAAGATAGAATTGAATAGAATGGTTGCCCCAAAGATTCCAAATTACACTGTTAGCCTTATAATGTTAGAAGCACAACCACTGAGGGTGGGGGTTGAATCAGTGAGATCTTAAAAATTTCTTCACACTCTTTAGTTTGTTAGTCAATATTCAATAAAAAATCCATAGAGCAATAAAACCACAACAAAGAACATAAAGACATAACACATGATATAGGTGAGAAACCCTTAAGGGGAAGAAAACCCACATTGATCACTACATGGACTACATGTCCTAAATTAGATATGTAATGAGTCAAAAATATTACTAATAACAAAGTAAGATTGAGGTACCAACCCCTAATAGTCAAGAACCAACTTGATAAAAATATTCAACAAGCACTAACTTGCTAAGAAACACCAACTCCTTAAATTGTAGACACGAATGTATGGGAGGATTTAACCCCCTTTGCCATGCACCAACTTAGCTACTTCAGATCATCCACCTTTCTCAATTGCTTCTATCAATAAATGATGGTATAATTTTGCTCTTTTTTTTATTGATATCAGATTCATTCTACTATTTTTTTTACTTATCAATCAAATAGACACATTAGGCTTTCTTTCTCTTCTCGTTATTTTTAAGGACTCTATCCTTTATATCCTATCTACTCATTTATTTTAGATGATTTTGTATACTCTAGGATTAATCTTCCTATGAGTCATTCAATGTTTTCATACTCACAAATCTATAGCTATCTATTTCTTAGTAGACCTCTGCTCTACTCCTTAATTGATTCATACTCACGTCTCTCTGTCCATATTTTCTTCAACATACATATGCTTTACTCCTTAGTGATTTTATGAAATAGTCCTCATAGTCCACACTTTAAAAATTCAAATTGATCTTTCTTATATACAAGATGATCAACAACCTCTTGAAAGTTGGCCAAACAAAAGTCTATAGTCAGCTATATAATGATTTATTTTATTTTGAAAACATAATTCACATTAGCTTATATAAAATATCACTCACATAGGTCAGCATGAAGGAAATAGGCTTGAAAAGATGAAGCAATCATTATAATCCATTTATAAATACTTTCCAAACAAGTCCATAGTAGTTTTGTTGAAGTCTATGGTAGTCTTGATGCAGTTCATAGTAGCTTTGATGTAGTTCGTAGTACCCCTAATGCAGTCTATATCAAAACTAATATATTCCATAGAAAATATGATGTAGCTCATAAAAAAACTAATTCAATCCATAGAAAATTTGATGTAGTTCATATAAAAACTAATGCAATTTATATCATGCTTGATATAATTTGTTGTTGCTCACATAATAACTCTAGACACGATCTTATTATCCATAATTCTTAACTCACCTTCCTTCACATAGAATAAATTATTCAATGGTTTTTAGTCTAAATTAATTTTGTAGTGTATTTTTGTGTCTCCATGTGATGTAAAATATAGATAACAAGTCTCTTGGCCAATTGTCTACTTCACCGAAAATAACTTTCATGGCAAGCTACAGACTCTGTCAGTTACTATGAAATTTGTAGAAACTACAAACTCTTATCAGTATAAATTCCTTGACATCAATGAACATATTTTTTATTGAATATCAAACCCTTTGACATTAATGACAACATCTATATGAACTCCACCTTTGTCATTGTTGGAAAACCTTTACAAGATGATGACCTGAGCAAGTTTTATCATTTAATGAACATACCTTTACACCAAAACTTGACCTTGATTTACTCATTTCCCTTTAATTTATTTATCAAAGGAAACTAAACATTAGCTACACAACTTGATATTTCTCTCCCTTATACAACTATCTCTACCACTGCACTATTTCTCCTTGAAAATAGTCAGCTTGGTAATTCTCCCCCTATGACATCAATGACAAAGGGTTTCACAACCTAAAATCTATTTGATCCCAAAAAAAGTTATGATTATTCAAAATTAGTAGCATCCATATTCATTTACATGATGATAACTTCATAAACTTATCCTAAGAAAACTGCAAGATACTACTCATTGCCACTTGAACATCTTATGATTATCATCGAATCTTAACTATTGATCCTCAAAGCTAAAATATACCTAGAGGTTAGATCTCCCTAAGTCCATACCTTTCTTAGTGACTAATATAATAAGTAGTTACTCCCATTTCCTACTTTAAGAAATCAAATTTTGCCTTTGTGAGAGGTTTCATAAAAATATTTTCAACTTGTTCTTTTGTGGTTACATACTCTAGATTGACAATCTTATTATCTACCTTTTCCATTTGAAAATGATACTTTATTGGAATATGCTTAGTATTGGAGTACATGAATGGAGTCTTAGATATGTTAATGAGACTTGTATTATCACAAAATATAGAAATTATACTATCATTCTTAATCTTAAAGTCACTCAAGGTCTATTTCATCAATAAAACATTTGTGTAACATGATGTTGCAACTATGTACTCAACTTCAGCTGTGGACAAGGACACTAATGGTTGTTTATTACTCAATGATGACATAAGACTCTTTATAAGAAAGAATGCACCACCACTTGTGCTCTTTCTATCATCAATGTTAGCTACCCAAACTGCATTAGTATATGTTATTGAAGTGAAATCTATACCTTTTGAGTACCATAAACCAATTCCCATAGTACCTTTGAGATATATGAATATCCACTTGTCTGCTTGTAAATGTGTCTCTTTTGGTTTTGCCTAAACTCTAGCCACTAGACCTAATGCCTACATGTTATCAGGTCTTGATGCATTAGTATACAATAGACTTACAATCATAGATCTATACAAACTCTGATTGACTTCTAATGACTTATCTTATTGACTCAATGTAAAACTTGTTGTCATTGGAGTACTTATTACTTTAGAATCTTCCATATCAAACTTATTTAACATTTATTTATTGTACTTATCTTGATAGATTAATATTACCTTATTTGATTGAACTACCTACAATCCAAGGAAAAATGATAGTTACCCTAACATAGACATCTAAAATTCTTGCTTCATTACTTATGTGAACTCTTTAGACATCTTGTCATAGTAACTATCAAAGATAATATCATTAATATACACAACTATAATTAATTAATTTTGACCTTGTGCTTTGATGTAAATCTTGATATCAATAACACCTTTCTTGAAACCCTAATCAATCATCTACTAAGTCTTTTATACCATACTCTAGGGGCTTGCTTTAGCCCATATAATGCTTTATTTAGTCTATAGACATAGTCCTTATTTCCTAACAAGGAGAAACCTTCAGGTTGCTCTATATACACTTATTCTTCTAAATTTCCATTTATAATTTCAAACTTAACATGCATCTAATATATCTCAAAATTCTTGAAACCAACATATGCCAAAAATAGTTGTATGGATTCTAGTCTTTCCATAGGTGTAAAAGTTTCTTTGAAGTCAACACCTTCTACTTGAATATATCCTTTAAATACTAACCTTGATTTGTTTCTCATGACTTGACCATCGTCATTCAATTTGTTGCTAAAAATCCATTCTGTTCCAATGACATTATTGTCCTTAGGTCTAAGAATAAGTTCCCAAGTCTCATTTTTCTTAATCTGATTGAGATTTTCTTCCATAACATTCACCCAATGCTTATCATTATGGTTTATGGATTTTTTTTGGGTTATATATTTAAAAATATAGATAATTTTACATTTTCTAGTGTATCCATAAACCTTATCCTAGTTTTCACTCTAACATCAGTATCATGTACGATTTGACTTTCTAAATGAGTTTTCTTAATGAATCTAAAAAATGCCCTTGTATCTTCTCATTCTTCTTCTTCTTTTCGACTTTATTCTATTACTTATTCTTCTTCTAATGTTTTTTCTTATTCCTTGAGGTCATGCTCCTCTACATGAACTCTTGGTTATGTACTAATATTATTAGAGTTGGTTTCATCCATTCTCACATGTTTACTATCTAAAATCTTTTGTAGTCTCTTGTTGTAGCATCTATATGTAAAACTAACTAAAGAATATCCAAGGAATATGCCTTCATCAGTCCTTGAGTCAAATTTTCCTAGATCCTCTTCATCTCTCTTAATGAAACATATGCTTCCAAACACTCTAAAGTGTTTCACTAAAGCTGATCTACCTTTCTAAAGTTCATAAGGGGTCTTACTGTTATCTATTTTGATTTGACCTTTATTTAAAATGTGTACCACCATATTTAAAACCTCTTTCCAAAATTTATCAAAAAATTTGGACTCATTTAACATTGTCCTTTATTTTTTTTGAATATTCTTGTTTTTTCTTTCTACCACACCAATCTGCTATGGTGTCCTTGTAACCAAAAATTGTCTCTTGATTATATGTTCCTTACAAAAGTCATCAAACTAATTTGACTATAATTCTTTTTCTCTATCAGATCTTAGACACTTGATTTTTAATTTCATCTCATGTTCAACTAGAACCTTTAAAATCTTTAAATTAGCTAGAGCCTTAGATTTCTCCTTCAAAAAATTAACCCAATTCATTCTACTATAATCATCAATAAGAAGCATGAAGTAACCTTCACCTTGAGTGTTTTGAATTTTAGTTGGACCATATAGATCTATATGAATCAAATATAAAGGTTTTTTAGTTGAACATTCTTTTGTCTTGAATCTTGCTCTCATCTATTTTCCATGTTGACATGCCTTACACAGGGTGTTTATAGGCTTAATGATCTTAGGCATGTTCCTAATTGATTTATTAGTACTTATCTTTACTAAGTTGTTAGAGAATAGATGTTCCATTCTTCTATGTCAAAGCCATCACCCATCCACTTGAATCATAAAACACATAACTTTCTTGTTCTAATTTAAAACATACAAATTATCTATAGTCCTATTATCATCTGCTAGAAATCTTCCTAAACTTGCTTGTTTTATTTCATATCCTTTAGCATGAAAAGTTAGAATATGTCCCTGATTTTATATTTTAATAACACTCAACAAATCATGCTTTGATTCTTATACATATAACACATTATAAATTTAGTTTTCCCATTGTCAAGACATATTTTTCCCTTAACAAAAATATTAGCTATTGTATTATTCCTAAACTTGGCTTTACCTTTAGTAGTCTTCTTCAAAGATATAAATTTATTATTATCACCTATCATATGTCTTGAACAACCACTATAAATGTACCATTTCAATCTCTCATCTTGAATGTGAAAAGCAATTTGTGTTAACATGGATTATTCTTATTTTGGATCATCATTTTCTTTCTTTTTTTAGTATTTTCAAAGGTTCTGACTTCTTATGAATTTGAACATACACCTTTCTATTTTGACTAGGGGGTTTTGCATATTTGAATCTATAAAATCTTGAAATATGTCCAATTCTATTATATTCATAATAAATCATGCTATTTATATTGATATTTGACCCTTGGATAAATGAATTTGAGAATAGTTTTGTAAATCCAAGACTATTAGTATCATTTCTCCATGGATGATTGTTTCTAGCATTTGATCTACAATCTACAACTCTATGTCTAAAATGAGTACATGAAAAATAGTATCCATAGAAGGAATTAATATACTTTATTACATTCATTTCCCTGATAATAAATGATCTATAAATATGTTTTAAAGGCATATTGACACTTTTGTTATCTTTGAGAGGAGTGATAATCATCTTGACCTATCCTGACCTCTAACTGTCATTCACAATCTCAAATTTCTTAAGCACATAATCATATGTCTTTGGCTTACTGATATTCTAATTTTCCTTACTAATATTCAATTCACCTATGTATTTAAGGTCTATTTTGATGAGAGGTGATCTTTGACTATTCAATATGTCATCAAGAATTCCATTGCTCTTTTAAAAATTTTGACAATTTTTTAATTTGATTGTGAACTGTTCCAAATTTGACTTCAAAGAACATATCTCAGATTTTTACTCTTTGCACTCTCCTTCCTTGGACTTCAGACTTGTATTTTCTTCTTCTAACTGAGTCTTGATATTGTTGATGACCTCCTCAGTTTCCTTGACACTCTCAGTTGTCTTAGTTTCCAATATACATATATGTTCTTCATGAATTTTGACTAGAGACTTCAAATTTAATTTTTTTATTTCTTTGAATCTTTAATTCATCCAAAACATTGATAATTTATACCTCAAGATCAACCTAAAATTATTATTCATCCACTTATTCATTATCCATGAATACTTGTTCTTTTGAACTTTTCCCATCTTCAACTTCAATGACCATGAACCAAGTATCATCTCTTCTATGGTCTAAACTATAGTCATCAATATCTGAGATATCTTTATCACTAAATTAAAAAAAGTTGTTGTCTTCTTTAGAATATAGGCCCTTTTTTTTATTGAATAACTTTGTCGTATAGTCACCTTGCTCAAAATTTTTATTGCTCTTTTCATACTTGTTAGAATTATTATTCTATTCACCATGTTCTTCATCATGATCATGTTTTTATTTTTTAGGAGACTTGGTAGAAAATGACTAATCTTACCACAATTAAAATATTTGAATGGTAGCTTGCCTTTATACCTACCTGAATCTTTTCTTAGTTTCTTCACAAATAAGGATTTAGATTTATCTTCATCAACATTAGTGTCACTATCAATTTCAACCTTTTTGATTTGTGTTTTCTTTATAACTTTGAAGGATGCTTCCCTTTTGGAAGATCTTCCATCACAGTCCTCATATCATAGGCAATAAGTATTCCATGAAGCTCATCTATGAAGATCTTGCAAAGTTTTTTAACACTTTAATACAAGAATTCCACTGATCAGTTCTAGAGCCAAAGCTACAAGAGATATTCCCAATATTCCAAGAAGAAAGAAAGCCATCAATACATACTTGATTAGAAATATGATTCACAATGAAATTATAAATCCCTTGAAAAATGAGGCAGCTTTATTTTCGTCTGAGTTCAAAGAAAAGTTCACTTCTATGGGATGGTTTTTATAACTTGTGTAAGGAAAAACATTCACCACCTTTCCATCCCTATTTAGGGTAAGTAAAAATGAATTCCTATTCAATTATAACCTATCAATTTTGAAGTACTATATTTTATTATTTCATCAGGTAAACTAAATTTCTTTACTTTGATTTTTAACTTTTTGAAGCAGATCAAAGATTTTGTGGATTCTCTTAAATTCAAGTTCATTACCTTTCCATTTCTAATGATCACTTTTAATTTTATATTTTTTCTTCCTCCACCATGTTAAAGTCACCTACAAATATCCAAGGGACATTTTGTTAATTTTATATCAAGCTAATTACATAGATCAGGCCTTTCTCTACAATCCTTTGGAGCATAGATATTACATAGTCCAAAACATTCAGGATATTATGTCAACCCATCTATGTGCAGTTTTAAAAATAAGCCCATTGTAGTCCATATCTAGGCTCCAAGGGACTGCCTTAAAAATATAATATGCTATGTTCCATAAGGGTTTACTAATATCCATTCATTGCATATTAAAGTTTTTAAATAAAATCATAAAAACCCCTTTCTATATCATTCAACAAAATCTAATGTACATAACCAACTTCTTACACCAAATAGAGCCGAGTCAGTCATCAAAGAAGTTCCTAGAGAGAAGAGAATTCTTGCATAAGCAAATAAAATAAATTCCAGCATTTTTAAACCTGATTTCTTCCTGTTGAAGATATTTATCCATGGAAGCATTCAACATAACAGTCAAAAAATTATTAGGGCTAGGGTGCTTACATATTTGGTCTTCATCCAACTCTTGCTCTTCATGCTCTCCTTTACACATATGATTTTCTACAAATTCTACACCTTCTAAGTGTTCTGCCACTTCTTCTTAATGCAAGACCTCATTTAAGAGTTTTTATGATGCACCAAAATATCCTTCTTCCACCTGAGATGGGAAAAATAGACAATTCTTATGATTTCACACCTTATCAATCCCTAGAGGACCATTTGGCTCATTAAAGACACCATTTTCACCTTTATTTACATGTTTGAGGTCATTAATTTTGATAGTTTCCATAAAAAACTAAAATTGATGCATACCCATTCACATTTACCAAAGGTCACAGGATGAATATTTAGGTTGGGGAGGCACAAGCTAGTACAAATAAAAAATCAAGAGACATAAAAAAAGAAAGGTAAATCCCATACACATAAAGCACAATAATAATAAACAAAATTAAAGCATGTGAGAAAAAGGGCTAATTTACTTTGACCACCATGGGCACCAAAAAAATAACATGAAAATAAAGGAAGTGAATGTAACCAAGATAATCAACCAAGAGAGAGCTTAAAACACCATCAATAGAGGATGACTCTTCATCTCTCCATTGCAAAGCTCCAAGCTTATCTTTTTCCCCTAAAATGGCCTCCTAAGAGGGGTTTTTAACAAGAAGAGTAGTGGAAGTGTATATAAAAGAATTTGAGGTCCTCTGACTAGGATCAACCAAACCCTCATAGAATTTAACTCAACAAGTCAAGATCAAGCAAACAATTTGAACGTTTATAATAAGATTACATAGTGAACATTTAAAATTAAATATAACATCTGTTACTATATTATATAATGAAAATGAAGTCATTGTTGATGTAGCTTTGTGTTTATTACATTGTTAAGCAGTAGTTAGTTATTGGTTTGGAGTTAAAGTTAGATAGTAATTGCTATTATAACCCATTATACTTTGTATATATTCCCTTACTTGATCATCAATAAGACATCAAAGCATTCCATTAGATTCATATTGTATTAGAGTAATACCTAGCAACCTTTTTAGTAGTCAAAAAGCTTGGAGAAAGACACTCGAGCCATTTCAATCTTGAGACATGTAGAAGTTAGGGAAGTTGGCTAAGTAGTTAAGAAGGGTAGAAGTCACTAATGTAGCCAATAGTGAAGAAGAATATGTGTGTATCCCAGATGCATGCTGAAGAAGATCATCATCACTGAGGTTAAATGTATCATCTTTATTTCATTAAAATGCTATAGGCCTATGATATCTTGGAGGATTTATTCACCTTGGAGTAAAATCTGATCAATGCTCTACCATCCTTTTCTCCCAAAGACATAAAATTTTATCTAGGACTAGGATTTTATTGGGAATCTATTGTTCAATCATCAATGAAGTAATGAAGGTCATGAGTATAAGTCTCACCATAAAAAATCAAGTTACGTGTATTTATTTTCAGTGGTATAATGTAATTTTGATTAGTTTATGAGAAATGACCTATAAGCATTTTCTAGGCTGATTGGTCCAAGGATGTTAAACACATCCTTTGATTGGTCTACTGAAGATAAGATAAAAAATGAGAAAAGAAATTGAGAAGGAAATCTGAAGTGGTAAAGTATAAGTGGCGTGTTTGAATGAGTTTTTCTAGTTGTACCAATTTTTATTATGATCTCAAAGATTCCCTCTAGAAGATTGGAACTATTCAACTGGATGAATTAGTTCATAAAGGCCTACTTGAATATTTCTTGTTCAATGTGAAGTGCCAAGAATGTGAAATTAGTACAAATCTTGATGAAAACTATGATGTAGATGATGAACACAAAGAGAAATTACCACACAAGAATATGTGTCTAACTATATGAACATACCAATCCCTATTATGTGCCACTTTTTAGCCTAGAAAAAAGGTACATTTATTTGTAGATAATTTTTTTTTGAAGCAATAGAATACTATTTTTATTATGAAATCTTATACAAATAAATTAAAAAATAATGTCTGCACCCAAATTACTCTTGTATAATGCCCAAATTCTCAAAGGTCAAATTTTTTCCCCATGGAATATGAAGATGTAAATGATTATTCAATTCAAATAATTATAGGGCATCATCACTAGTATAGTGACCCATCTTGATGGTATTGATGAGCAAACAAGATATCACAAGTCAAACACAAAATCCCTCATGTTGATCACACTTAGTGTCATTAATGAAGTTCAACCTTATATTTTGGATGAGTCAACATCAAAAGAGGCTTAAGAAATTTTATGCACCATTTATGAGGTGAAGAATTAGACAAAGATTCTCCATCTCTAGTCCAAGATTCATACTATCATTATGAAATATGGTGATAAAGTTGAGGATTTGTTACAATAGGTAGAAGAACTACAAGTAGAATTAATTACACTTGGAAAAATGATCAAGGATAAGATGTTGGTTCCAATCACATTGTGAGTTCTCTCCTCTCAAATTTTCACATTCATCATGGCACTAAACATCATAAATAAAGTAATTTATTTTAAAGAATTAATCAATTATCTTCAATAAGAAGAAGCCATTTATTTTGTGTAAGATGATTTTGAGGATAAATCCTTGATTTCAAAGACATGTGGTCAAAAATTCTCAAAAGGACCACCGACACAGTCACAACAATAATATAAATATGAGAAGGCAAAAAGATGGTATCGAATTTGCCACACCAATATGCATGACATTTATAGTTATTGGTATAATTATCATTTAGTCAAGAGGGCACATCTAGTAGAGATGATTTGGATAAATAAAAAAAATGTCCTCGATGATGAAAGAAATATGTACATGTATTAGTAAAAAATCAACAAGATGATGAATCTAAGGAGGAGGTACTTATAAAAATAGATTATGATGATGCATCTAATAACCTACTTATTATCTCCTAAACCTCATCACTAATGAGTAAAGTTTGGTTAATCGACTCTAGCGCTAGTAACCATATGATAGGATGCAAGGAATTATTTGATTTAATAATGAATCCAACCACTAGAGATTGAGTTCATATTATAGATGATAAATATTAAGTTGTAAAAGGAATTGGAACTATCACCATTTCTCTCAGGGTGAGAACATATATTCTCAAAATGGTACTGTATGTCCCTGGATAATCTTGTTTTTAAGTTACTTCTTGAATCATAAGGTTAAATTGGATATCATGATACAAAATGGCACAAAATCCTATATACTCTCATGATAAGGTAAGTTCATTGCTAGAATTTTTTTAAAGCATTGATTATTTTCCCTAGATGAAGTTTCATTTGATGTTGTTGCTCTCAGCCTTTATGGTATAATCTATAGCACTATGGCATTATAGATATGGGCATCTTTCCATTAGTTATTTATACCATTTTAGCTCTAAGGCTATGGTACATGGACTTCCTTAGTTGTCCCATTTTTTACCTGTATTCCCTATATGTCTTTCCCACAAACAACATGGGGTTCCATTTGAGTTTAGTTCCTCACATGCAAAAGATCATCTTGATTTGGTACATATCAATTTATACAGACCCCTTTTTTCTTACTTCCAAGTATTCAATTAGTTCAAGTTGTTTGTTGATGATTTCTCTTACAAGACAAATTTTCTTTCTCAAGAAGACGAGTGAAGCCTTTACTCATTTTAAGGTATTATAAAATCTTATCGTCTCCCAGTTAGGGAGGCCTCATTCAATCCTTCACTCAGATCAAGTGGTAGAATTTGATGTCATTATTAGAGTAAAATGACATCAAATAATAATTGACTATTCCCTACATGCCCTAGTAACATGGAATTGTAGAGTGATAGAATCATTCAATCATGGAGATGGATCATTTCATGCTTTCCATTATGAATTTAGATGCACCATTTTGGGTATAAGTAGTTCAGACAATCGTATATCTTTTTAATAGGGTACCTATAAAGATCATTCAAGACAAGACACCAAAAGAGGTATGGAGTGGTCATAAACCTTTGATTTCTCATCTTAGAGTGTTTAGTTGTACATATTATATGCATATCCTTGATAAAAAGAGGAAAAATATCAAACCAAAGACACTCTAGTTCCCTCTATTGGGGTTTAGTACTACCTTAAAATCATATCATCTAATGGATCCTGAGACACAAAAGATTTATGGAATTCAAGACATGGTTTGTGATAAGTCATCATTCAAGTCATTTTGATAGGAGTCAGATCATACCACCTCTCATAGACTATTCCCATAGTTAGATGATGAGAATTAAAAAACTTATCATAATTAAGATGAGCTACAAGGAGAATTGTTTGATGATATCAGAAATATGGAAGAAATTTCTTCATCGAATCCGTAGAAAAATAAACATCCAAAATGAGTAGAAATCACCATTAGGGAATAAAGTTAAATTCTAATCTAGATAATTCAATAGGATTTTAGATGAAAAGATAGGTAGGAAGTGAATTTAATCTTGCACTAATGAGTTTAGTATTTGATAACAACAAACCAGACACAATTTGAGAGGCTTTATGTTAACCTTAGTGGATGAAGGCCATGGATGCTATGTATGATTCCATCATCAAAAATGGGATGTGGGATCTTGTTGATCTACCTATAAAAAATAAATACATTAGATGTAAATGAAATTTCAAGACAAAATACAATGCATATGGATCAATTGATAAATATAAATCATGACTTGTTGCAAAGGGATATGATCATCAAGAAGGAATTAATTATGAAGAGACATTGCACCCATTACTAATATGAAGAACATAAGAGTTTTTTATGCACTCAAATCACAAAAGGGTTGGAATAATCAATAGATGGATGTCAAAAGTGTATTCTTACATGGTGATCTCAAATAAGAAGTTTACATGACCTAGCCAAAAGGCTTTATTGACGAACAACATCCACACTAAGATCATGGTACATTAAGATTTATGATCATCTAATTAAGTCACTTTATGGAATTAATCAAGCACCAAGATCATGACACATTAATATTTATGATCATCTATTGTAGCATAGATTCATTCATAGACCCTCATAGACAAATGTGTATATCAAGAAGATAGGTACAAAGATTGGCATTCTTGTTTTTTATGTAGTTGATCTCATGATCATAGGAAGTTAAAATGATCTTGTTGAAGAATTAAAGAATGATTTAAAAAAATACTTCAACATGATAGACTTGGGGATACTTAATTATTGTTTTGGCTTGGAGATATGGAAAAAGAAGAATTGCATTTTTGTCTAACAAATGAAATATGCCAAGATGCTACTTGAGAAATATAGGATGATAGATTGTAAACCAATGTCAACTTTAATGAATAAAGGTTTGAAACTATCTTGATTTCAAGATTCACCTCAAGTAGAAGAAAATCACTACATGTAGCTTGTTAGGAGTCTCATTTACATGACATATACTAGACTAGACATATGTTTTGTTATCAACTATCTTTTGAGATTCATGTATGAACCAAAAAAATGTCATTAGATTGTAGTGAAGCACATTTTGAGATATGTTTGAGGTATAGTTGATTATAGTCAAGAATACAAGACCTCAAATTTATTTCTGAAGGGTTATACAGACTCAGAGTATGTTGGATCTATTGATGAAATGGAATCATCTACAAGATACATATTTCATCTTGGATATGGATTAATTTCATGGATTAGTGAGAAGTTATATGTATTTTATCTCTCATCCATAAAGACATAATACTATGCTACACGAGGAGCTGTGTGTGAACCAATTTGGTTACATTACATTTTGTTTGACATAGACATTATTGAAGATAATTCACCAATCCTTTTCTATGACAATTAGGGTGTGTTGAAGCTTGTTAAGAATCAAGTATTTTATGAAAAAAAACACACACATTAAAGTATAATTCCATTCCATTCAATAAAAAGCCTTGAATCACCACATTTAGCTTCATTACTAGCCAATAGATTCATAAATAGCATATATACTCACCAAGTCACTTGGCAAGGTGAAATTTGACCTATTTTGGGGGTACATTTATAAAAACAATGTAATAAATAGGTAATGTTAGTGTAGCTTTGTGTTTATTACATTGTTAATCAGTAATTAGTTATTAGTTTGGTGTTACGATTAGATAGTTTTGACTATTGTAACCAATTTTGATTTGTATATAATCTCATGCTTGTTTAACAATTAGACATCCAATCATTTCATTGGATTTATTCATTATCTTCAAGCATTGAAATGTTTCTTTTTAAATTAAAATATAAGACATAAATTCAAATGTTCAAAGTTATTAGACCAATTTGGTGATATAATTATGAATATCATGGTTGATTTATATGACACGAAGTATAAAACATTTAATTGGTTGATAATTCACCTTAAAGAATTATAGTAAAGGTTTCAATGTTCATCATTAAGGAATTTCATTTTTGTATGAAGGTAGAAAATGAGTGATGTACACTAATTTTATAGTTCATGAGTAATTTAATTGATTATTTAATTAAATCATTATGCTTCAATAATAACGAATTCAATAGTTGATATTGTGAAATGTGCATAAGTGAAGATGAAGAGTGGAAGACTACCTTTAAAATGTAAGGATTATATGATAGTTCATTCATGACATTTGGGTTAAATAACATGAGTATAATCATGAGACTCATTAATAAAGTACTATAATTGATTCTCAATAAATTTATGATTGGATGATATTTTTATTTTACCAAGATGAAAGAGGAATACTTAGTACATATGAGAAAAGTGTTGTACTGATTGTGAGATGCAATGTTTTTTTTTGGTTTGAATAAATACAAATTCATGAAATAAATGTTAAGATATTTTAGTTTTAATATTTCCAAAGAAGATCCAAACTATCCTTGAATGGCCATCACCTAGGATTACATTTAAAACATGAAGATTTTATGGCTTAGAAAGTTTTTCCAAGAATTTAATTTGAAACTTTGGTGGAACATGTGTTTCTATCAGAAAAGAACTAAGGTGGTAGAAGAGAATTTTTATGGTGGAATAGTAAGGATTTCAATATAACATAGTGTTTCATAGATATTTAAAGTTTGTTAGATATTTCTAGAGGTCATTTTGGAAAAATATGAATACATAGCAATAATTCAGCTCAATATATCATCTTCAGATGGATGTACAAATAAAGGTAATTATCAAAAGTATTGGTAATCTATTATGACTTTTTATTAGAGGAAATCCAAGAACATGGGAATTAATTATAGCACAAGTTAAGTTTTCTTATGACAATTTAGTTAATAGGATTATTAGAAGGACCTCATTTCATATTGTTTATGGGAGTAGTTCAATATTAATAAATAAATTGATGACACTAGAGATAAAAAAAGAAATATAACTAAGCATAATATTTTGTTGATTACATTGTGAAACTAACATCATCAAGTGCATAAATAATTGGAAAAAGGAACTGAATAATATAAAAAAGGCATATATGTAAAGAGAATAAAATTAGACTACTAAGTAAGAGACTAATTTTTATTACACTTAAAAAAGGAGATATTTAAAAAAGGAACATATGATAATTATGAATTGGAGAACATTATACCATGCAAAAGTTTGTGAAATTTAAGATCTAATGAATATGAGTCTGATTTTTCTGAAGGCATATATATTTCACCTATTTTCAATGTCACAGACCTATATCCTTAATATGAAGAAGATAGTGATGATAATTCATGTGCAAACAGTAAATAATTTTATTAGTTATGTAACATGATAGAGAATGAAAAGGTGAAAAAGGTGATGGTTATATTTTATAAGTCCAATCTCAATTACATTATAAAATCTAATAAGGAATGTGTGGGTATGATTATCCCAAAGGTAAACATGTGTCACAACAATATACATTGTTGTAAAAGATAAAAAAAACTAGGAAAAAGTGATGCAGGCACCCCTCAAGGGTGTAGGCACCCCTCAAGGGTGTAATGTAATAAATCCATCTTGGGAGAGGTCATAAATTTTCAATATACAGTCTGATAAGTCTCTTAAGGACACATGTTTGATAAAATTTGATATGTACACACAAACATCAATGTTAGGTATTACATAAACACCTAATTCTAGTACATGACTAGATATTTACTATGATATTAGGGTGTGTATATGCATATGGATAATTACTTTATATTATGCTATTTTTTTCATGTTTTATCTTGTGTTGGGACCCATATTTAATTCCCTAGCCTTATGTTATCTTTAACAAATTAATTTGTGTTCATCTTGGGTATATTATAATGCCTCCATTGAATTCAAAATTCTTGAAAAACTACACATCAATAATTTTATTTTATTCTTAAAACCCTAGATATTATAGAATGCACAAAACATTATTTTAGGGTTTTATGGTCAACCTTCCATATCGATCTAACAATATTAGAAATTTTAATTTTGTGTTTCCCTTGAACCCTTTCCACATTTTGTTTAGTTTTTTATATATAAATTTATCATCTTAGTTACCAATAAATATTAGTTTAAATAAAATCAAAACATATATAAGCCCAAAATAATTTAGTAAAAACACACAAAAATAATACTCTTTAATTTCTATTGTTATGTCATGTATTTAAATTTAAAATAAAAATTATATTATTAGAAAAATAATCCTTGAACCAAATGTTGAATCAAAAAAGTAATGAAAGAGCATACAAACTTAATTGCTTACATATCATACATAGTCATAAAGGCCATAATACAATAAATATATTATTAGACTACATGAGTGTTAATTTATAGCTTTTAAAAAAATAAGTGTTTGACTAAGATAAATCCAACATAACTACCCTACTTTCAATGTTCCTATAAACATTATATAATGAAAATTTATAATAAAATATAATATGTATTACAATATTATATGGTTGAAATGAACTATTTATCTTAAATTTTTTAAACTTTTATTTATTAACTAAACTATACGACATAAAATTAAAGGATCAATAATATTAAACCCTCTTCCCTAAGAGAAGTATCAATGGCATGGGATTTCAGAGTTGATTAAAAAAAAAGGGAAGATAATGACACCTTAATTAATAAAGTCAAGGTGCCACCCATATATAATATAATTGTTAAAATTCTAATATGGTCAAGGTCCCGCCGATCCATAAAATAATTACTGAAAGGGTCCTCCAAACACATGATAACCCAAAAATACACAATTGGCATTACGCTATGGGTATATTCAACTTTCTTTGGTTATTATTATTCAAAGGAATAGGAACAATTCAAACCATAATAATGTTGTTGATAAGGAGGATTTTTGTTTATATCGTATACATAGTTGTAAGTAAGGTGCAGGTCATGTATAAAAAATTTAATTGTGAAAGGTCACAAATTGGCTGTTTGAGGAGTTAATAATTTTAGTGAATCGTCTTTTAGATTTTATGTGCTGCAAGAAGGAGTCATTGAAAAGGTGGTGGTGTGGAATCTATATCAGTTGAAAATACATCGAAAAGAATGATTTAAAGGAATATTTTGTTGTTGAAAATTAATAGTTGTTAATAATTAATATTTAACATTATATTTAAAAAAAGTGAGACCCCTCTGCGCTCTCTTACCATTGTAAAGGGTTTATGTGGAGTTTTCTAAAATTGTGTTTAACTATTATGGAAAAATGTCAGGGTTTACATGGACGTAGAGATGCTAATCAGTTGGGGATTATTGATATTTTCAAGTAAAGAACCACCCTTTGTGCTAGATTAAATAAAGTAATCACATAGGTTTATGATTCCAGAGTCAATTGAAATGACTCTTATCAATTTTGTGGGGGTCTCCGTATCAAGGAAATTTTACTAATTTTAAATTATAATTATTTCTAAGAGAATTATAATTACTATATTTTCTGGAATGAATTTTTAATCCCGAAGGTATATTATTATATTTATTTTAAAGAATGTTGAATTGAAAGTATAACTTATATTGTACAACTAAGAATGGAAAAACATGTTTTACTTCAATTTTTAAGTTTATTATTAATTTATGTACATCTTATATAAATAATCCCAAACTTGATAGTATAGAACTTGGTCAGAAGATTATCTCAATAAACACATTATGCCTATATATCAGAAGTGATTTTTCTTGACCAAATAAACACAAAAAAATAATACAAAAAATTATGGCATATTTATTTGTTGGTAATAAACCTATTTGGATAGAGGCACAATGTACAGCATGGGAGAAAGCAATACAAGGGTATAAACCCAAAAAAATTGATATGATTAATAGATCATTTTTATTATATATTCATATATAAGAACAAGAGTGTTGGTTTAAAACCTAGAATAGGAATAGGGATATGATTAAGGTAGAATCTTGAAAACTATTTTAATTTTTAAAATAGTTTGAGTCAATTAAAAATTATGAGGAATGAAAAAAAATAGTATATAAACTAATTTTCATTTATAGTAGGATGTTAAATATATGGACAAATATTTATAATATAATATATAAAGTAATATATTTTATAAAATGATATAGAAATTGATATGTATCATACAATTTATATTATTTTGATAATTAGGGTTTATAAGGAATGAAAAACAATGACACATAAACTACTTTTCATTTATATTAGGATGTTATATATATGAACAAATATTTATGAAAAAAAAATATAAAATTTATATATAACCAATACAAAGTTATTTCTAGAATAATCTTATGCGGATGTCTACATACCCATTACTTAATCAATGTCCAATACTTTTAAATGTAACTTTTCTATATTCTAATAATTATCAAAACCTATTTTAAATATAGTTGTAACTTCAAAGTTTAATCCAATACATGTGTAATTTTATATACCCTACTTCAAGTTAATGTTACCTTAATTTTTAATTTTAAACCATATACGGGTTCATTTGAACCTATTTTTGAACAATTTGACAATCTAAAAAAGTTTACTAACATCTTGTTAGTCCGTGTTAAAACATGTATAATATAGATTTCACTCAAAACAAAAATATTTTCACTCTAACTAATTATACTTAATCTATGTTTATATTTCATTATTGATTTCACCTTATATCAATAATTCTAATATGAAAATTCAACCATAAACAAAATTCAATAAAAATTAGGGACTAACTTTCACACAACCCTTGTTCATATAGACATTGAATTTAAGAAGTCAAAACCCCTTTATGTATAATTTATAATATGAATTAAAATGATAACTAATTTCAAAATAAAATATAAAATATTTTGGAAGGTTTAAAATAATAGTAAGTATAAAAAAGTGTGAATGTTTAAAAATAAAAAATAAAAAATAAAAAATAAAAAATTGTTGTTGTAAACATCCTTTCGTGGATTACTCGATGTTTCACCTCCCGGGAGTTCTTGGTACAATTCATGTTCATGAAAGACACTGGTATCACATATTTTTAAAAGAGAGAGGAAGATTTTCAGCTTGGATAAGGTGGCAAGAAGGGATAGAAAATGTAGTTGTACTTTTTCGGTGTCCATAATGATTTCCATAAAATTGATATTTAAATCCATTTGATATTGAAATTTCATAATTCATTTCATGTTTAATATTTAAATCAAATCAATTAAAGTATTTTTTGTTTTTATTCAGATCAAATATTTATTTCACATTTTTTCATAAAGTTAAATGTATTATCAAAAGATTTTTTTTTTTTTTTCACAATTAACCTTAGAGCATGAATATAATATGTCCTTAAGTGGATTTAGCTATCAAATAAATATTACAATTCCATCCATTTGATAAACCTTAAAGGTTTATATCTTGTTGTGCCTTAATACAAAGGTGAAATCAATTTTTTTTAATGAATCATGAATAAGACTAGAGTTTAATGCTAACTACTATACAACAAAATTAACTTTAATCTCAGTTGATATATTCAGTACTTGTGAATTTCAGCATCTTATAACTCCTTATTTTGATTCCTTTCCAATCCCTATCAGTAGTTGTAAATCTTGATAATTCTTGCTTCTAGCTAATTATTTCCTTTATCCCATCACTTAAGGAGATCTCTTTCTAGTCATATATTTTGGTATTTATTACTATGTTGGAATGATGATCAAGAATCTTATTCCAAATTATTATATACAACTATAAGACAATACATAAGATACCAACTTTGACACTTAAATATATTCAAATAATTTATAACCATTTTTTAGGTCACTTTTAATAATTTAAGTTTTAATTCCAACTTTTGATATGTATTCCATCTTGTATCAACTATTATTTTATGATTTTGGTTCTGATAATTTAATATTACACATATAAATACCCCATTTTTAAATAAAAACATATTATCATAATATCTAAATCATAAAATTTATATGATGGTTTATATTTGTATTGTGTGAGAATTGAGCCCTTATTATAGTGATAACTAGATGCCACAATGCCCCCAAAATGGGAGTGTGTGCTTAAGTGAGTTCCCTCACCTTGTGGTTAGCCATACATATGGAAATAAGTCATTGGAATAATCACCATTTTGGAAGGTCTTGTATATATATTTCAATATTGCAGTTATTCTAACCATTGTTAGTGCTTTATAATATTTCATTGTTATGCCTCATCTATCTTATTATGTCTAATTCAAAATTTTCTTCCATTATTTATTTAAATGCATTAATGTCTTATCCATGTTTAATATAATTGTTGATTAAATATTATTTATTTTTAAATATAAAAAGTAAAAAAAAGACTAAAAATATCATAATATGCATACATTGTGTAACTATTTTAACTATATAGTAAAAAATAGGACATAACACTTTGTAGAATGAATTAAAACTAGGACATAATGAAGATATAGGATAATGAAATAATAAAAAATATAAAATTTTAAATATAACTTAAAATAACAACAAATATAATGAAAAGGAAATTAATAAACAAGAAATGGGATTGAAAGAAAGAGAAGCAAAGAATGATGAAAATAGACACCTTTAGCATTATTGCAGAAACCTAAAGTTGGAGATAAGATATGTAAATTGTATAAGCTAAAACCCTTTAATATGGACTAACATGGTGAACCTAAAATTATCAATAGGTTATATATTTTGTATCATATATAATTTTTAAACCATTGTGTACCTCTTTTATTATAGATTCAGTACCTATCAATTGATTTTGTATGCTTTTTATTTTTTGATTTTATGAATTTATGGGAAGGTGCACAAAGAGATGGAGAACTCAAATTTTTATTTACATTGGTGAAATAATGGCTACAAATGGCTACAATGTATGGTTTGTATTCTCATTTTATCCTTACATAAT
This sequence comes from Torreya grandis, assembly GCA_037957365.1. Lineage (NCBI taxonomy): Eukaryota > Viridiplantae > Streptophyta > Pinopsida > Cupressales > Taxaceae > Torreya > Torreya grandis. The sequence continues at coordinate 962,024 of JARHVA010004999.1, forward strand.
TATCCTTTTTTTTTGAAAAAGGAATAAAAAAGTGTATAATTAAATAACTCAATAAATATCTTGAGAAGTTGTAGCTATATATTCCATATGTTTGGAACTAAAGATAATTTTGTTTTAGTGGATGTGAGTGTAATATAAACCCAAATGAGAGATAGGTTTTAACCTTATCTCTATAGATAATCAAGTTCAACTACATGAATATTATCCTAATCCTTCTTTTGATATAAGATTTAAAAATAAAAAAAATAATAATATATATATATATATATATATATATATATATATATATATATATATATATATATATATATATATATATAAAGTGTTTGGGCCTATGACATTTTTATTATTGAGATCCTTTTTGTTTTGATATTCCTTTAGGAGGATTTATGTATATGCACTTATTGAATTTCATTTAAGGAAAAAATGGTGTTAATACGACAAAAAATAACAAGAATTAAAACTAAATGGTCAAAACAATGAAAATAGGTGAAACAGGGTAGAATTTCTCACAAAGCAATAAGGGGAAGAATTGGAAAGTTGTTGATTCTAACAAGGACATAATAAATAGATCACCATGTCCTACTTAGGGGAATAATGTAATAAGAACAAAGGAGGAATCCAAACATAGAGAAAATAAAGAGGAGAACACATAGATAATGAGGAAGAGACGTAAAACATACAAAAAATAAAAAAATGATCCATATGTACAAAATGACACTAACAAATTTCAATAAAAGCATTGCAACAAAATTGGATTTCTATATAATGTCCCAATTCAATGTGCATGAGCATGATATATATTTTCATCAAGATATAATAATAATTTAAGTATTACAAAACCTTAATTTAAGGAAGAAAGGATGATATGTTTATATTCTATATTTGGGGCACACCCAAACCTTTTATGTCCACAATTCTAGTCTATCTACAAGCAAATGACAATGCTAAAAAGTAGTCAATGTCCGTAGTGGAAATATTATGATATGAAATTTAAAAATAAAATATCATAGGAACTAATACAATATTAGAATGTGAAGCATGCTACCACTCCAAGATAATTATAGCTAAAAAACAAAATCTACCAAGGTACCACATTTTTTAGAGTGAATTATAACAACTAAAGACTACTTATTAATCAAGGAATCATATATCTAGGGGTTTATTTTCCATTTTTATTTCATATTTAAGAATATATGTCCATAAAAATATTTAGATATATGCCCACACTTTGAAGCGAGGAATTGGTACTTGTTCTTGAAAATCATACATCTCCAAAGAAAGAGTCATGCACATTATGTGTTACTATATATTGATGTTGAAGATATTGGAACATTTAATTTTTTTTAATAAAAATATGTATGTAATCCTAAAAAATATTATTATGTAATGCTCAACAATGATACATGACTTAAGAGAGTATGAGGTTATGAAAGTCATGGATAAACATGTAATATCTCCAAGGGAAACCCCCCACACACACAAATTACTGTGAAGATTTTTATACTTAATTGAAACCTCATGTAAGGATAAGATACTAGGGGAAAACCGCATGCCCCGATATAAGAAGATGAAAAAAATGGGGAAAAATGGAAATTGATGTAGGGTATGTGATAACTCCCTTTAAAGAGATGTATCTAAAATAATGTGATGTCTTGATATCTAAACAATGCAAGAAAATAAGACATGTGGGTTTGATAGTATTTTTTATAAATATAATGAAATTGTTTACTCTCTTAGAGGAAGATACATATATATGATGCCACTAGAGACGATATAGATATATAAATAATAGTGAACACCATATGGCTGAGATTTCCCTAGTGGAAAATTAGATTTAAATAATATTAAATGAAACATTAATAGGTATCATATATGCCACAAATGGTGGTAAGTATTATAATTAATATGAAGAGTATTATGGTTTCCCCATGATGTAAAATATAAGAAGTGATAATCTCACAAGGAATGTGTTGGTACGATGCCTTCAAAGGAAACAAACATGTTATAAGAATATATATAATATTTTAAAATATAGTAAAAAGTGGGGTAATTTTTCAATATATGGTTCATTAAGCCTTTCAAGTATACTTTTTTTAATTCAATTTTTTAATTTTAGACACACACACATCAATGTGGGGAATTATGTAGACACCTAATTTGGGTTCATGATTAGTTATTTTCTATGTCATTAGTGTCTCTATATTCATATGAAACATTTATTCATATTAGGCTCTTTGTGGCACATTTCCTCTTGTGTTAGGTCCAATTTTTCATTCCATTACAAAATTTTACCCTTACAACATTACTTTTTGTTGACCTTGGGTCTGTGATAATGTCTCCAATCAATTCATAATTCTTGAAAACCTACATATTGACCATTTTCTTATATCTTATTATGACCCTAGATGTCCCCTTAATTCCCATAAACATTATTTTAGGTACTCATGGTCAACTTCCCATGATTGTAGCAATTATCTTAGTAATTGATGAGTAAAATTAAACCATTTATAAATTTAGGTGTCTAATATCAACTAAACCTGACATAATCATTTGAGGATAAACCAATCATTGGAATTATTTATTCAATTATATTAACTAATTATTAATCTAGGACATGCATTTTGGTAAGATGTCGGTACTATATATGCAACATTAATTTCATTTAAAGGTTACATTTATAAGGTTGTTTATATGGAAACACACTTGAATGAATCAAAGTAACACACTAGCATGAAGTTAAATTATAGGAAAATAATTGATATAAAGTTAAAACTTATGTTATCTTGGAATATTTTACACATATTTCTAGAATTGAAATTTTAAAACTCATAAACATATGTGAAAAAAACAAAATTAGAACATGAATAAATAATGTAACACAATGCAAATTTGGATCTAAGTAATGGATGAGATATTTATCACAACCCTCTTAAGTGGTATATTTATGAGTCGGAATTATGTACCAATTATTTCCTAATGCTATTGTTATTATTTCAAATCACTTCTCTTTCATTAATAAAACTTAAACAATGTGAGTATTGTTAAAATGAATTTAAAAAACTACAAAACAGGGTTAAATCATTTATCTAGAAATCTTAATGACTATTCTCTAGCTTAAAATTAATAACCTATTTCATAATATTTATCCTGTAAAGAGAGAGGGTAGGTTTATTATAATCATATAGTTACAATATAAATGACAAACTACCTTCTATATGTTATAAGATAATCTAGGAAAATATGTTGCACATGTTAAGTAATAGATCTACAACTAATATTAAATAGGAAAAAATAGTACGTGCAATAGTTTGTTTAATAGATAAAATAATATATAGAAACTATTATAAAAAGGATATGCCAATGACGTATTCAAACATTGATCTGATCTTTTTTTAGATTGTAGGATATGCCTTGTCATCAAATAGTTGAAGAAGTCCACCTTACACCAATTTCTAACTATTTTAATCTTATCTATGTGTAATAACAACTGCTAATTGAAGACAAGTTTTAGATAATAGCCATTAACCTAATAATAAATTCAATTTACATTAAAATTTGATAAATAAGAAGTAGTTTTAATAAGAACAACAATAATTTAATATGGGTCATGTCAAGGTGAATCAAATTTGTCATGTTTGATAGGCTCTTCTTGAGCTTTATCCCAGTATAACACTAAATCACCAACTTTGAATGTTTTTTAGACTCTCTTATCCAAAAAGTTCTTATGTTTCTCATTAGACTTTTCAAACTTTTGAAGAGCAGTGTCTTTAGTTTTATCAAGGGCTAAGAGACCATTAAGTATTTATTCTACAATATTAGCATCTTCTGTCAAATATTTAAGAGAAATTCTAGAAAAAGTAATTATAAGTTCTATAGGTAAATTAACTTCAAATCCATATGATAACATACATGGACAATAACCTATTGAAGTTTTCACCATAGATTGGTTAGTGCATAGTTCTTCAATTATTTTGATGTGCCAATCAATTTTATCTTAACAAACTAACTTTTTAATATTTGAATTCAAAATTTTATTAGTAGATCAACGTATCCATTTCCTTGAGGATAGTACTTCAAGGAATGACTACAAATAATATAATATGATACATTTACTCATTGATCATATATGACATTATTCCTATCATAAATAGAGTGTGCTTCATCCAAACTAAGGGTCCAATCATCATTTATATCTATGTTCTCTATGCCTTATGCCATTATGTTGTAGATATTATTAATTTATCATGAATTTAAATTTTATCAACATATGGGGGACCATTATCATTTTCAATAGTTATAACCATGCATTTCTTACCATTATAAAAATGTATATAACACTCCTTGAAATGCATAACTTCATTATTAGCATAACATCATGCTCTACTGAGATGTGCAAGATAGTTATTAGCCTTAGATAATTCAATTACTTAAAAATACACAAATAATTTAACACCCATGATATTGACAAGGATATTATTTATAATCCCTAATGGTTGTGAATGAATTTTATTTTCACTGAATAAGTCATAGGTTAAAAGTCTTAGTGCTAGACTCCCCATTTTGTGTTATGCTTCCTTGGTGATAATGTTGACCTCTACTGATATGTGTATAATGGTATAACATACTAACCATCCATATACAATATAATCAATTATAAAATCTTTGTCATATCCCATGTTGTATGTAGTCCTGACCTCATACAGTCTTGTTAAAAATGGTGTCAGTGCATCTATTGGAACATCTATTACACATCGCTTTAACAAATTCATAATAATTATAATCACTCATAACCATATACTATCATCTTGTATAATTTTAATTCATCATAAATAATATGTTATTCATCCTATACCATCTACTAGCAACCCATAATAACTACTACCTATCCTATAGAAACTATTGCTTAACTTGTAGAAACTAGGATGCAACTCATAGTTGGGTAATGCCTATCTATAATAATTGTGTAGGGATTTTAGGAGGCTAGTAGTTGGTAATAAAACAAAAGAAAACAAACATGTTTTTTTAATATATTTTTCCCTTGACTAGCTAGTGAGTGATTTTTTTTAGCAAGTCTCTTTATTTAACCCCCTTTTAGCATAAAAATTGGTTTTCCAATGAAGACTATAAACAAAACTCAAAGGTTTTCATTATTATTTTTTATGTAAAATTTCCAATTATTACTCAATATAAGACTTGTTTTTTAGTCAAAATTTATATTCATCCCTTGGCTAGGTAAAACATTGATTGCCTATTCAAGGCTGTGGAATGATGATTACCCCTTATATGAGGAAATGGGGGATGGAATGTGATTCTCATTTAGTTATTTAATAGGTTATTGTGAGGGATAAATTTATGAGATAACATGATCATTCAATGTTCTGTAAAACTTCATATACATGAATGATTTTCCTTTTTCCATGACCTTGCTAATGAAATCTTGATTGGAGAGCGGGGTTTTTTTTATAGCTTGAGCTAGTGGCCATTGATGAGTAGATAAAATCTTATTAAATCATTTTTTTTATATTGACTGATCTATTTGGGTATAATTTATCTATTTGTTAAGGACCAAGCCATCTTTTTTGCGACTTTACTTTATGGTCTTTATATGTAGAGTCATAGAGAAGGGCCAAATCTATAGATGGAAACTCTTATGTCTTGATAAATTAATCATGCCACTTGACTCACTATCAATAAATCATTTTATGTATGCTTTAATTCTCCCCTCTAGAGTTAATCTAAATATTTGAGTTGAATTATTCTTTCCTTTTGTGTTTTATAAAAATTAAATCCAAGTTCCAATGTCATCCTCAGAGTCTATGTATAAATTATATGGGGAGTAAAATTTCAATGCCATAAACTAGGTCAAAGGGTGTAAACCATGTTATGTCTTTCCATGTAGTTATGTAATACCATAAAACCTATAAAATGCATGTTTCCCAATCCCTACAATGCAAAACTAGTATTTTTTTAATAATATTCTTTGATTCCCTATGTGTGATCTCCACTCACCCATTGGACTATGTATGGTATGGAGTATAATTTCTATACCTGATTTCATATTATCAAGTAATAGATAAAACTAAATAAAATGTGAATTAAAGTTCCTGATTTGTAATTATATCCCTTGATAGTCCATACCTTGTTAAAATTTCTTTGTAAATTAATTTTGTAATATTATCGTCGCTTAATTGGATTAATGTTATTAGTTATACCCATTTTATGAGTTAATATGTAAATACCAATATATACTCCTTGATGTTGGATTTTGTGTCTATTATGCCAATAAAATCAAGTACCCATTTGCAATCAAGTTCCGTTACCAATTGGGATTAAAGTGGCATTTCATTAGAATGTGTGGCATTATACCAACAACAACCATCTAATTATTCTCCCACTTGCTATTGATTTGTTCATAAAATTATTGATTATAGCATGGTTAGTGAGAATAAAAATAGAATATCAAGTAATATACCATCTAAATTTATTGATGAGATACACTACTAAAGGAACTTATTTTTATATCATGATGTAATTGAACTCATCTCTATGAAACTTCTTGATAACAAAGTATATAGAATAGTTTAGTTATCATTATTTTTGGCCTAGGATAACCCCAAGTGTTGTATCAAAAACCTCTATATCATTATAGAATGATAATTTCAAATCCAGGCCTCACAACATTGTGGTTGTTTTAAATAGATTCATAAGTTATTGGAATAACATTTGACATGCATCAGTCCTTATAAATTAAATATATTTAGGTAATAAAATAAATAAAGGTGTGGCTATTTTAGTAATGTTTTTCATAAATTGATGGTAATATCTAGTGTGTCCTACTAAAATTCAAACACACACACACACATGTTGGTAATGTTTTGATTAATTCTACCTTGGTAGGATACATGTATATTCCTATTGGTGAGATATGTTGCAGAAATATAGTTCCCTTTCTAATCAACATGTACCATTTTTAATGACTTAAGGACACCTGATTGACTTGAAATCATTGAATGACATTATCTAGGTTTGTGTTGGGTTATTCACACATGTCCCTATTGAATTTGAAGTCATCCATATAAATGTATACACTATAATGGGACAAGTAAGAAAAATCCTCAAGACAACCCCTTGAAAGGTCAAAGAAGCATTATATAATATGATTAAAACTAAAATATATGCATAGGTACCCTAAGGACATGTTAAGGTAGTATTATCTTTATTCTTAGGCACAATTTTAATCTTGTTATACCCATTAAACCCATCGATTAAAGAGAATTACTTATTCTTAGATAATGTGTCAATTGCTTGGTCAATGAAAGGAAGAGTTAACTAGTACTTTCTTGTGGATGCATTAATTTCCATGTTATCCACACATATACATAATTTTACACCTTTATTTGGCATAGTGATAAGAGGTGATACCCATAAATTGTTGAAGATAGGATAATATATCTTACATATAAACATTTATGCAATTTAATTTTCACTATATACCTAAAATTAGGGTTCATTTATCTTTATAATCAGATGATTTTGAAATATTAATTTATATAAATTTAGGGGGTGCATAGGTCATGGTGTATGCCTCTCATGTCATGATAGTCCTATTCAGATTTAGTTTTGTGTTTTTAGGCCATGGTTACTAGTTGAATTTATTATTGAAGGCTCATATTGTAGTTGATATTGAGAGGTAATATAGGTAGGATTTATACCTGCTAGGACAAGGGAACCATGAAATATATGCTACCTAATATACAACTAATGCTATAATTGTATGGTAGGAGTTGATAAAATTCTAAGTATCTCTTATAGGATATGAGGATCCATTTATTGGGATGATGTTGATAAGAATAAAGTATATTCATTGTAATTTGTTATTAGGAGGTTAGCTTGATAATTATTTTTAAAAATATTGTAAATAAGTGTGTCATCATTTTGTTTGTTCAAGTGTACATTTTGCTCAATCATGAGTAGTTTCTATAAAGTATATTTCTCATTTTACTCATTTAGATAACATGATTTTTATGCTTCATTGGAAGGCTGAGTTGGTCGGTATACAACTATATTCTTGGTGATATTTCCATTTGATATCAACATATTTATTGATATGCAACTAATGAATGCATAAGCTATAACAAGCCAAGTTCTTCCTAGGATAAGTAGGTATCACTCTAAGTTGTATTCAAGATGTAATATATAAAAAATTACTAGGAACTCCTAGGAATACATGTGGATGACTAAGTCTTAAATAGCCCTTTTAGGTTTCACTATTGACTTATCTTCCATTTCTAAAATGACAGGAGTTTGGTTTGATAGTATCCTTAGTCATGACATTGATGGTATCCCCTAAGTGTATCAATGTGTTTATAATGAGGGTGTCATATATGTGGACTTTAAATATTAGGTTACATGAATAAAAATAATTAGGTTTGCCTATATCTCCAAACATGATGTCCAAAAATTTTCCAACTACTTGGATGGTTTTGGGATCGTTCTTCCTCCAGCCAAGATTATTTAGCCATAGTTATTGGAAAACCTTGGTGTAAATGGGGACATATTTTATATCTTAAAATAATTGAATATTGACATGAACATTCTTGATTTGTCCTAAAAAATCTATTATAATGGGCCATAATCAAGGATCACTTGGATAAGGTTGAATGCATGATGCTAAATTTATATGGAGTAGTGAAATCTGAAGAAGAACTCACAAGAGGAAGAATCTTGTCTTCAAAATAAAATGTTTCATTAATAAACATTTTAGATTAATTAGCCAAAGGTATATAGGATGGTTCATTATATATGTGAAATATGGACATGTCCTCCAGTCCTCATGAATGTGTAATTATATTCCCCAATGACATTTAGTACACACCTAAGTGAGGCCACAACCAAGGATTGACTGGATATGATGGAACACACAAAGGCTAAATGTATATATAGTAATGAAATCTTAAGAACAAATTACCAGAGGAAGAAGTTTGTTTTTACATAAAAAAGTTGCATTAATGAACATTCTAGATTAATTATCTGAACGTAGATAGGAATGTTCATTATATAAGTGTAAGATACACATGTCCTCACATTGTCATGAATGTTATATTATCTTCCCTAATGACATTTGTTAAAAACCTAAGAAACACCTAAAAAAGCTATCTAAAACTTGTAAGTAAAACTACATAGTGGGAAAAAGGCTACATAAACATTCCCTATTAAGTATAGCTTAGGTGGGTAGTAGAATTGGGTCACGATAATGAGACCTAATGAGGTACCCAAGTACATATAAATCTCTCCTAAAGTATATAAAGGGAGAAAAAACATATGAAAATTTCCTCCCAAAAGAGAGAAAAGAAGTGTGGGATATAAAATCTCACAGATGTTACAACTACCTGTAGCAACCTTTTATCCTATAAAATATGGTAAATGTGTTCCTCTACAAAGAAGAGAGAGAAGGTAAGCATAGAATGTCTCATGAAAAATGATGTATTAGGTCCCTCTAAAATAAATTATGTCTTTTAATTTCATAAGAAAGAGATTTTGAGATATCAAACTCATGAATTCCCACTCAAGTGGAATGCATGTAGGAATAAAGATGTAAATTTCTAAACAATGCTCAAATATTTCTAGGCTTGTGCCTAAATACACCAAACTCTAGTCAAGAATCATTGGCCTCATTGGATAATACAACAATAATGAATCATAAAATAAAGGAGAGAGAAGATGTTAGTTTATAATTACCCTTATTACATCCAAAGAGGAAGATGAAACTCAAATAGAGCTATCATGAAAGAAAAGACAAATGTCCTCAATTATGTCATCTAGATCTAAAATGTGAGACTATAAAAATAAAGAAGAAATGTCTAGGAAAAAAGTGTCCTAATAAGTGAATCTAGAAGATACATGTAATACAACTATAAAGAATCACTATAATATCTTGAAGGAGTTATTCGAAACTTTGTATTAATAACAAGGGAAGGTGGAATCTTAGTGTATGCCATGTGACTACACTACACATCATATAAAATGTCTTGTTGTGAAGAATCAATGAAATATATCAATGAAGTGACACTAAGATATGAAGTAATATGAAGAAGAGTGATATAAATCTCAATAATATCTCTAAGAAGAGTCTGAAAAGTTGTCTAAATATTGGAGGGACACTATGTTCCCCACCTGGTGGTGTAGATCCCATGAAATCGACATCAATAAGTGATCATAGATAGAATCCCAAGAGTTGGCCCAGTCATTATATTAACCTGGGATAGTGGGAGAAGTAACCTTTCCATATGTAAATGAATTAAGGTTTGGTTCCATAAGCAAGCATTCCATGTACATCCTCCATGAAGCATCGTTGGCATTTACAAGAATAACAACTGGGATAGAGTCAACTACTTTCATTTGATATATCCCAAGTGGAGATAGGTGAGTCAACATGACCACAAGTAACCATGCATGATCAATGCAATGGACATCATACTCAACCAAAAATGCATCCAAATGAATAATATGTGCAATATTCACCTATTTCCCCCTTATAATGCCTAATAGGTTGGAAGTTTATAATTGATTGCATATACAATCAACATATATAAAAAAGTAATAAAATTATGTAAAAGAAAATAAGAAATGAAACAACTATAAAAATGTAGATGTTCAATTTTACAATGAATGATAATATCACCAATGTGTAGAGCTCGAAAAATCTTACAATCTACAAAAAATATCAACTCAAAAAGAGCAATAAGCTATATATTATGAAAGTTTTAATGTTTCTTGCTTACAAAAAAATTTATCTGTACTTTGAAAAAAATTTAAAAAGAATTTCACCTTCCAAAAAATAAAAAAAATTGGATTGAAAAAAATAATTATCTGAAGTTTTCATTGAAAAGTTAAGCCTCCTTAAGTTGAGTGTGACCAAGGGCTTAATTCCATTTTTGAATATTAGAAGAAATTTGGTGAATAAGTTGTGTATTGTATCATACTATTAGTGTATCTCATCTTATCTAATTTATTTTTTTGGTTAGGTACAACTTGGGAAAGAAATTAATGGGCTCCATGTTTTGAATTAGGATTTCCTAGATGCAACATTTTTTTTTTTGTTTTTATCGTGTTTATTTGTGGTAGTTGGTATCCAACATTTTCGTTAAACCATGGTTATTTTCCTCTCCATGGCTACTACGATTAGTTTTATAATGGATACCACTTGTAATTATGTTGTTGTGGATTCCATGGTTGATGTTCCATCTTGTTCCAATTGGCATGAGGTTGATAATTTTGTTGCGGCCAAGGTTTGTTTTGTGATGTCATTTGTTTTGTTTGATTCCAATGGGTGGGTCCATAACAGTTTTAGGGAGGGGAAAATGAAAAATGTGTATTATAAAATGGATTGGTTTATAGCATACCTATATTTTCAGGTATTTTCAACCACATGTTCTATCCCTGGTCTCCATCTCATTTGATTGTGTGCAATCCTATTATGTTTAAGTCCTCCATGATTCTTTGATACATTTATATGGGTAGTGTGATACTTACAATGCACTTTATTTATATGGAAATTTGGGCAGTTTATAGCTAAAGGTTGCTTTGATTCTTATTATTTTCTCTTTGTATTTAATGTATCAAGTTATGTGGCCAAGTGGATAATGATTTTTTGATTTATATTTTATATTAGGTTATTGAATTCTATTTTTTTTTGGACATGTTTAACCTTAAATTTAGATAAGGGGCTATATAGAATTAAGGGGTATTAGATTATATTTTACACAAATATGGTGGACTAATTTAATAAGAATGCCAATCAAATACAAAAATTAGATAAATAGTACTATAAATTTTTACAACTAAGATTGATAAAAATTGCAAAGTATAGTTTGATAGATATTAAAATGAAATAGAATAAAATGATACTTGGTTTATTATGATCATGTTAGTCTAAACTAGAACATGATAGATGCGGACTAGGAGGTGATAATAAAACAATATTCAGATTTTGGGAATGTTCTTTCCGAGGCCTCAGATGCTTGCATTAGATCGAGACAGTAATATCAACATAAGTGTCTAACCTTGCCATAGGTGTCCTATATGAAATACTAACTAGATCAAGATGTGATTAATTAGAGACTTATAAGTTTTCTTTCACCTTTATTATGATGTCTTTAGATCACATGCATAGGATATCATTTTGTTAGTGCCCAAATCTTCGCTGATCAATTTTTGCCCTATTTTCGATATGTGTACCTAGAACGTCTAACTGTTTCCCCCAATCCACAAGTGTGTATCCAGAATGAAACTCTACTTTCGTAATCAACTTGTGTAAACCCTGCGAAAGTTGATTTCCTACTAAAATTCAATGCTTTCATGTTTGATAACATGTTTTAGTTGCATGGGCTATGATGTCAAAATGTGAAAATGAATAAAAAAATAACTTGACATGTTGCAAAAGAATAAAGGTTGCCTAACATTTAATGAGAATTTTAGAGGAAAATATAACATGAAAAGGCAAATTTGCAATTTGTAAATTGCAATCAGAGATTCAAAGACCTGTTAAAGCACATGCTCATGTCTTAAAATGACGTGCTTGCCATGTGAAGGTCCACGGTCAAAAGGAGTGGCGAAAGGTTTGAGGTTAAAAGCTATAAAACTTATGAGTGAAAGCATTGACTTATCAAAGTCTGCTAAAGTATTTATGTTGAATGCAACATTTAATAAATACAACTGCGGGGATTTTGAACAAAGATTACAATACCAAGTCACATTTGTAAACTTGAAAATTACAAATGTGTCTCTCGGACCCCCCATATACATGCAAGCTAAAAGGATGTACACGTCAGCAATAAGTGAGTCTACACCATGGATTTTCATTGCCCACATAGAAAGAAACTAAGGCCCACGCAAATATTTTAAGGGTCTCACAATGAAAGGCAATTGCTTCTCACGTGGAGGTCCACGTAGGAGTAAGTGGAAAGTTAAAAAAGATCCCACGCCATACGCTGAAGTCCATGTGGAAAGTGTAAAGGAGCATCGGCGGGGATTTCAACGGGGAAAGCAGCATCCAAATGCAAATTGTAATATGTATTCCTAGCCCCAAAACCCGCAGGTCAACGGGGAAGAAAGACAGCAGAGGCAATGTCAGCATGAAAATACACAGAAAAGATTGACAGTGTGAATATGCGGCAGAGAAACAAAGCAATAAATACAAGTTTGTAAATTGTATTTTTCGATAAACCATACGGACCTATGTAGCAGTCAAGTGACACTTTCAAGGTGATGATATTTAGTTATGATCGTGAAAAAGGTAGATTATCCCTCTCAACCAAGAGACTAGATCCCGCCCCTGGTGATATGGTTCGCAACCCAAAGCTTGTGTATGAAAAGGCTGATGAGATGGCTCAAACATTTAGACAAAGAATAGCTCAAGCTTAAGCCATGGCACATGTTGATATGTTGCGTTTCCAACAAGATATTGGGTTGAATATTAGCTTTAACGGGGTTTTGGGATTCATGACATCGCTTATAAACAATATAGGGCTTGAAGATTTTTCTTTAGTAAATGAAGACTTGAAAATGAAGGTTACACAAGTTTTTGTTAGGTTGTTGACTTTCTAGGGTTTATGTTATCCAACTTTTAGAAAATTATTGTGTATGTTTTGTCTCTTTTGTTAAGGTGATTGCAGTTGTTTAACCACCAACATTTTCTAAGAGAATTTTGTGTATGTGTCTCATGTTTCAGAGCAAATTCACCATGCTTTTCCCCATGCTAATTTTTTAAACATTATGTATGTAAGATCTAGTTTCAAGATAATGGAAAATATTTATGATTTCGGCTATATCTTGTCAATGAAATGCAATAATACATTCTTCATGCTTTGTTGATTGGTTATCTGGTTTTATGCTTATTAATTGTAGTCATTCTAGGCTTATATCTAGGTTATAAACTCCTTTCTTCATTGTGATTTAGGAGTGTTTTTGTTAATAGAATTTTAGGCACATCATGTACTTATGGAGTTTATAGGAGAAAGTGCTTGAGTTTTCACTTGCAATGTATGATTTGGAGATTAAGGGATCATTTGAATGTTTGCATTGGATTGGCATCAATGAATGAAAATTATTCCTAATGGTTTTATTCAGCTTGTTTGCTTAATCTTTTGCATATTATAATGAATAGTAGCAAGGCTGTTAGAAGGAGTTCCTATGTTGAAAGCAGCCACCACAACCCACTTCTATATCCGCCCAACTCATCCTGCCAATCCTACCCATGCAAATAATACACCCTGTTGACTATTATGAGTGTTATTTGCTTACATATGCATGAATCTTGGAGATCTAAAATGTCTCTATAATTTCTCCTTGAATCCCAACATTGTAATCTTCCATCTAGCCTATAGCTGTAAGACTTTTCTTTAGAAGCGAAGGTTGCAATCATATTTCCATCTGTCTTTAGTAGTTTGTGTCTAATCTAAGACAATTTACATAGTCCATATGATAACTCTTATCAAGTGGACTATGCAATTTTGGTTATAATATGATCATATTTGCTTATGTGTCTATAATCCTCTTGGAAATTAAACTATAGTATCCCTCCTTTTGAGTAAGCCACCCCAATGGTCCTCTCCAATTGGTTCAGACAGAGCAATAAGTAGTAGGGAAGTAATCATACCCTTTGTCATTATTTTCCAGTCATTGTTTGCATTAAGTCCATCCAAATGTTAAACCCTTCCTCCACTATAACGACATAATCCAGGTTTATCATTTATTCTTTCCATCTTCTCAAGTGTGCAAGGTTGAGTGCAAGACGTGTATAATTGAGAACCAACACACAATCGACATCCTTGTCAAGGAAGGCCCTTGTCACTTGTGTTGTCAAGGACTCTTGCAAAGATCTAATATTTGTTCATGTTCTAAAGTTCTCTATCTAAAATCTTGTATTCTCATCACTGATTATAAGATATTATGATTTCATAATATATCAATTTAAGTTCATACTCTGTTATATTCTATGAGTTTTCTTCTAGTGGTGACTCCAACATTTTATTTGGTTTTTTGAAAGGTCAGTGCCCACTTTGAATATCTTAAATTTTGAGTGTTTTCTTGCTTGTAAAGCTGGAAGGACTAAGATTCTCCTTCAAAGGTGACTCATCAAAGCAGCTTGTCTCTAAGTTAAGTGCTCATCATAGAAGAATGAGACAAATTTGGAGGCCAATTTAAGGACAAATTTCTGCTACAAAGGAGTGTTTAGAATATCAAAATTTTGGTACACTTGAAATTTTATTTGTTAAACTTCTTTTAGTTGAATATTGTCATAGTTATCTTAATAACTCAAAGCCTTATATCCCTATTTACTACCTAACTCCTTCTCAACAAGTTAAAGCTCCTCTTAGATTTCATCCCCCAAGTCCACCTCACTCACACCCTCATAGCCCTTTACCATTAGATCTTGAGCCCACCATTGAACCAATCATGAGGCAAAGAAATAAGGATAACAATGAATGTCCTACATTCGAGATTCCTAGGTTCAGACCAATTAACTTTGATGAAATGGAAGGCTACCCTAATAAAGTTCCATATGAAGTAAGCAACTGGCTCCTTAAGTTTCAAGGGAATAATGTAGTGATTGGTGAGCAACATTTGAGGGATTTTCACATTATAATTAAAGATTATGAGGTTGAGCATAAAGATGTTTGCATTAAAATTTATGTGCACACATTGGAAGAAGATGCACATGATTGGTTCAACTCCCTTCCCCATGGATGCATAGATTCATGGGAACAAATGAAGATTTTTTTCAAAATTCAATATGATGACAGAGTTGGTCCTAGGTTACTTCTTTCATAATTTGAAAATGTTAAGAAGAACCCTAATGAGTATGTGTAAGACTTTAACACAAGGTTTAATAAGATTTTAATGAGGCTGCCTAAAAATATTAGGCTTAGTGATACAACTTGCTTTATTAAATTTTGTGATGCCTTTGATAAGAAGGTTTCATACTACTTGAGGGACAAGGCTCCTACAAACCTGAGGTTGGAATTACACATAGCCATCCAAATTGAAAATAAAATAAAGTTGTTGGAAAACCTATGAATAAATAGATGATGTAAACCCAATCAATCTTGTAAAAATTTAGTCTCATAAGGCTACCAACCTTGAGGAAACCATTATAACCTTGGAAACTATTTTCACGGAA
Organism: Torreya grandis; assembly: GCA_037957365.1. Taxonomy (NCBI): domain Eukaryota; kingdom Viridiplantae; phylum Streptophyta; class Pinopsida; order Cupressales; family Taxaceae; genus Torreya; species Torreya grandis. The sequence goes on from JARHVA010004999.1 coordinate 978,207, forward strand.
ATATCCTACAAGTTGCCTAGGGTTGATAAGGGGATCTGTCATGGATCTTATATCCAAGAGAGAACTCAAAATTAGAATCAAGAACAAGGGAGATGCTTTTTCCACAATCTAGATTATGATAGAGGGAAGAAACTTGCCTTGAATAATAGAAATCAAAAAGGAGTTGGGAAGGAAGTTTGTTATCCATTGAATACCAAGGTGAATGTTGTAAATTGTGATCTTGATATTGATTGGTGTGATACATGCTTCCTCCCCCATCATCCTTCTGATACTATTGAATGAATTGATGAATATGTGGTGGAACATGGGTTTGCATCTGAAGATGATAATATTTTGATGATTGATTGTCAGATATCCTAAAGTATAATGTTTGCCTCCATGGAATTACTAAGTGCTACCACTATTGATCAATTTTAGAATGTAGTCAAAAAGGTATGTGTCCTAACTTCTAAAATTGTTTTTGATATTAACATGACACAAGCATATGACTTACCCAATCATGACTTTGATTTTTTTATGATCTATGATGATTAAAAAGTATGATGGGGGAATTTATTCAATTGAGGATAGGTAGCTTTTAATTAGTGTAACATTTGCCCAAGAAAAATAATGCATTCTGAGAAGTAGGCATCAACGTGTGGCTCCTCAAGATACCACTACTATATATCTAAGGGAAATGGATAATCATAAGAAAGTTAATAAAACTAAAGAAGTCTCTATTTTTTCCAAACTAGCACCTACTTTCCAAACTGTGAAAGAAAGAGGTGCTCTAGCCAATAATAGAGAACCTTTGTTGTCAACTATTATTGAGGTTATGAATGATGCTGGAAAAAATCCATCCTTGAAAAACACTATTAGGAATGCTAATTCATCCCATCTTATTTCACCTTTTACTTTAAATGATTTTATTCCAACTGAAGGTGTTGTCACACTTCTTCCAAAAATGCCTCTTCTTCAGTACAACATGTGTGATATGGCCCAAATATTGAGTCAATTAAAAATCACAGTGCCACTTATTGAGATATTAAGAATATCAAAACATAAGAAGAGGGAATTTGAATATTTGGAGTTTAGTGAGAATGTAGATGCCAATGAAATTGATTCATCCCTGATACTCCTAAATGATGATGAAGAGTCACATGAGGTTAATAAACTAGCCCTAGAGGTTTATTTTTGGACTACATTGATAGATAGTCAATTGGATGTTGACCCTTTTTACATAACCCTATAGATTAATGGTTTAATTTTTCATAACTATATGTTTGATTCTAAAGCCTCTTGCAATGTGATGCCCTTAGGTGTCCTTAATGAGCTTGGAGTGAAAATCACATCTACTTTTGGCAAGATTTATGACATGGATTCAAGATAGGTACTAGTTATTGGACAAGTTAAAGGATTGGTAGTGAAATTGGTAGTTTCTCTATTTATGTTTCTATGTATGGATGTGGTAGTTGTGGATTGTCCTCCCAAGTGGGGGATGTTGTTATCAAGAAAATGTGCTATTAGCATGGGTGATAGTGTGTAGATGGACCTTTCTTATTCCACCATTCCTTTGGAGGGTAAGATGGTCAAACTTTATAGAGAGATTAAGATGTTGCATGTACTTGAAGATCCAAATTGTGCTCTAAATGAGGTTTTATACACTAATGTGAAGTTGGGTAGCTTCATTGTTAATGTAAAATGTGTTGAACAATATGTTGTTCTTGATTTTGTGTTGGAGAATAAAGGTAGTTATGTTTGGAGAATGTACTTTGATGGGCCTTGATCCAATCTTTGAAATGGAGCTAGGGTTGTATTCTATTCCCCTAATAATAAACATTTTAATTTTGCTTTCAAGCTAACCTTTGAGTGCATGAATAATATTATTGTGTATGAGGCATTCTTTCTTGGTTTGAGAATTGCCTAAGAACAAGGAATTATGAGTTTGATTGTAAGGGGTGATTTTGAATCCGTGGTTAAGCAGGTCTAAAATGTTTATGCCACAAAAATAAAAGGTTGAAACAATTTAAAAATGTTTTATGATATTTGTTATAATTCATTGACACTTTAAATATTTGTTATCATAACAGTAGTTTCAATGAAGACGTTGAAAGACTTGCAAGGTTGGGTGATGAGTTTGAAGATGAAAATATGAACTCTCATTATTAATATCAAGTGAACATATTTATTATACCCTAAGTCCTAGACAACATCCATCATTGACAAGTTTTTGATGATGATGATCAGATTAAGAGGTTTCTAAATTGTGAAATTGAATTTCAAGATTAGATTATAGACTTGAAAACCATGGTCCAAACTTACAATGGGAATGAATTCTTATTTTAGAAGGAAATCATTCAGATGAAGACACACACTATCCCCAGGGGATTGGTGAGTTTAGAGGGATCTTTTGATGGATCAGACCAAATTAGGACTCTAGATATTTTTATCTCAAAATATGTAACTGAATGCTACTTGGTCTCTCATGAGAATCCAAGGAAGGTATACCTCGGTACTCACCTAAGTGGAGAAGAGAAAAAATTACTACATTTAACTATTAAATAAGTACTAGGGTTGCTTGGATTGGTTTTATTTTGAATTGAAAGCATATAGAGAGGATTTATTTCAACATGTCATCCCATTATAGCCAGACAACAAACCTTTCAGGTAGAAGCAAAGTCCTATCAACTCCATCTTGGCCACCAAGATGTGGGATGAGTTAAAGAAGCTAAGGTACAATGGGATTATCTATCCCATTAAGTATTCATTGTGGGTGTCAAACTTAGTCCCTGTATGAAATAATAATGGTGACATAAACTTGTGTATGGATTTCTAAAATTTGAATAAGGTTTCTCTGAAGGTTAATTACCCCTTACATAATATGAATAACCTATTGTAAAGTGTTATATGAATAGAGATGTTATCCACATTAGATTGTTTTTTAGGGTATAACCAACTTATGGTGAAAGACTTTGAGAGATTGAAGACTGCATTTACAATGCCTTAGGGTACTTATGTTTACATGAGGATGTCTTTTGGGTTAATGAATACTGGTGTAATGTTTCAAAGATATATGGATGTTTCATTTGTAGGGGTAATTAACAAGTTCATTGATGTGTATCAGAATTGTATTATGGTGTACCCCAAAAATAGAAAAGAACACTTAGAGCATATAGAGAAAGTGTTCCTTAGATGTAGCGAATTTGGTATTTCCCTTAATCAAAAGAATTGTCACTCCAGAGTAAAAAAGGCCAAGTTGATAGAACACAGTGTCTAAGGATAGTGTCATGATTAATACAAAAAGAGTGGAAGCCATTGATAAAGTGCATATCCCACAGTCCAAGAAGATAATTAAGTCCTTTGGATACATCAACTTCATCAAAAGGTTTGTGTGTAACTTTATAGAGATCACTCTACCTATTAATTCCATGTTAAATAAAAAACAAACCATTGCACGGGAGGAGAAGGCCATAAAAGATTTCAATTATGTCAAAGGAGCCTTGAACTATGCCCCTATCTTGGCTAGTCCTAATTACACTAAATATTTTTAAATATTATCTTTTGAATCACACAGTACAGTAACTACTGCTCTACTACAAAATGTTAGAAATTTTGTCATTGATGTCAACGATCTATTATTGGTGATAAAGGATCCATTGAATTTAATGGTGTTTTCAATATTCATATCTTGGCTAATGTGTGTTAATATTTATTTAATATTAACAAATATATTTTTGGTTGCATATAAGTCAAAGGAGGGCACATAGAGAAGTCAAAGAGTCACGGGGTAAAGACAATAGAGGAATGAGATGCATTTTCTCATGAAGAGTCATCTGTAAGAATTCTAAGAGTCACCATGTGAAGATAAAAGAGGGTATGGCACATTTTCCCATGAAAGGACACTTTGAGGAATACAAAAAGTTACCAAGATAAAGACAAAAGAGGCAAGGATGCATTTGCTTATGAAGGGTCACCATGTAAATTTTCAAATGCAAGGATATGAAGGGTCATTCAAGTTTGGTGCCATTTTCCATGAAGATTGAAGGGTCACAAAGGGTGAAAGCCAAAGGTCATTTGGAAAGCTATAATTAAAGGCTTGAGAAGCCATTTGTAATATGTAGAAGAGTGAATGGTTTTTATTTGTTTTATAGGTGAGAAAAACAAGAGATATTATAGAATTATATCATTTTTTGAGTAAGCAACATTGAGAGATAGTTGTGATTTACACATAGAAGGGGTTGGTGCTCTTATGGGTTGGTGCTCACAAATAGTTGATATGTTGGTGCTCGATAAAGGGGTTAGTGCTCCTGCAAGTTGGTGCTTTTGAACTTTGTAATTTGAATTGGTAATCATTCATATACTTGAGATTATTCTCTATGGTTTTCCCACTTTGAGTTTCCACCTAAAAATTTTATGTGTCTCTCTCTCTTGTGTGGTGCATATTATTATTTCAGTTTTACTGCATATCTTGAATGTGTGATTAAGTGTTTAAGTAAAAGATATATAATATACTGATTCACTCTCCCTCTCAATATATTTCATGCTTAAAAATTGGTATCAAAGTAGGTTCCTTTGGAAAAAAATTTACAGCTTGAAGGTAGATCAAGAAAGCAAGATGGTTGGATCACATGAAGGTTTTTCTAAAAGTAAGGCACCTTTGTTTGATGGGACAAATTGTGATTTTTGGAGCATAAAGATGAAGACTTATTTGATGGCCCTTGGATTTGACATTTGGCAAGCAATGGTGGAGGAATATCAAGAGCTATAGACACTTGTAAATACTCTGATGAAAAAGAAGGCAAGTGAAAAAAATGCTAAAGCTTTAAATGCTATGTTATGTGGTTGATGTGAATCAAAATTTGTTAAAGTTATGAAATGTAAATCTACTCATGAAACTTGGGTAAAACATGAGAATATTTATAAAGGTGATGGAAAGGTTTATCAAGCTAAGCTTTATATTTTCAAAAGATAGTTTGAGAGTTTGAATATGGAAGAGGAAGAAAATATAGCAAGTTATATTTTGCAGATTGATCAAATAGTTAATTAAATTCAAGGTATTGGAGAAAATTTAGAAGAATCAATTATGGTACAATTTTTTTTGAGATCTCTACCATTGAGATGTGATGCAAAAGTTCCAACAATAGAAGAGATGAAAAATTTAGCCAAGCTAAAGATGGATGAGCTACATGGTATTCTCATGGCATATGAGATGTAGACCGAATAAGATAAACCCTCAAAGAGAGAAGTTGTTTTCAAGACATTAAAAAAAGAAGGCTAAGATTCAAAAATCAAGTGAAAGTTCTAGCGATGATGAAGATGACAATGGAGATCTATTCATTTGCAAGCCAAAAAAAGGCATAGGTAAATATCAAGGAAAATCACTTTTTAAATGTTTTAATTGTGAAAAGATTGGACATTTTGTAGCTATGTGCCTAGATAAGGGTAATGGTGATAATGAAGAAAGAAAGTCTACATAAAAAAAAAATTTCAAAGGAAAATTAAGAGTTTGTATTCTAAAGATCCTAGCTCAGTCGAAGATAGTGGAGTTAGTGATTCAAAATAAGAAGATATTCTATTCATGACCATACATGAAGATGCCTCCACAAATAAAAGAATATATGATCAAGAAGAAGAACAAGATGAATTTGAAGTGAATCTGGAAGGAGGACTCATTTGTGCCTTAAAAGATTTAAAATCTCTCGAGAAGAAGAATAAAAGATTAAATCTCCAGATTGATAAAAATAAAAAGGAGTCAAAGGAAATAATTGAAGATCTACACACTTTAAAGAAGCCAATAAAAATGAAAAAGATCTAACGTCACAGTTGCAAAAAGTAAGTAATGAGTGTGAAATGTGAAAGGTATGTTATTGAAATTGCTTCTTTAAAAGTAGATCTTTAGAAAATAAATAAATCAATCATTGATAATGTAGCTAATGATTCAAAATTTGAGAATAACACTAATATGTTGAATAAGATATTAGAAAATCAAAGATCAATGTTAGATAAGATAGGTATCAGATTTGAAAAAGACAAAGGGGAAGCCACTACTTTCATAGACAAGGTTAACATAGAAAAGGGAAAGATCTATGATGAAGCTCTTACAAAAGAGGAAATAAAAAGGGAAGTAGTTAAGAATACAGAGGACATCTCAAACAAAGAAAAATGGAAGGAACATAGATAGAAAAGGCAATCAGGTTAGAGATACATAGACAGGTCCTATTTTTATCGTTACTATTTTTATTGTAATGGATATGATCATAAGAAAATTGAATGTCCAGAAAATGCTAATAATTTTACAAATAAGGAGAAGGAAACTCATGCAGAGTTAAGAAGAAGCCATAACTCTTTTGCTCCTTTATCAGGATTTAATGAAGGGGCCATAATATGTTACAAGCGTAATATATTTAGAAACATAGCATGGTAATATAGAAGAATGTTAGAGTTAGTCAAGAAGGACTAGAGTTTCAAGGATCTATTCATCAAGAAGAAAGTTCATACAAGTTCATGGCAGAAGAAACAACCTAAAAAATCTATGTTGGTACAAACAATTTTGCATGCAAGAAATTAAGTAAAGCCATGGTTCATTGATAGTGGATGTTCGAGGCACATGAGAAGAGAAACGAGCAAGTTCATAACCTTGTAGAAGATTAATGTTGGCATAATGAAATTAAAAGATAATACTACTCCCAAAATTGATGGAAAAGATACACTAAATCTAGATAATGGTAGAACTAAAACTAAAAATGTTTTGTATGTAGAAGGTTTTAAGCATAATATTTTTAGTGTAAGTCAAATATGTGATTACACTAAAATTTTATGTAGAAGTTTGTGAAATTAGAACAAAAGATTCAGATATGTTGGTTGTAAATGCTCAGAGAATAGATAATAACTTGTATATGTTATCAGACATCAAAGGTCAAAGATGTTGTTTGAGTTAGATTGAAGAAAGTTGGCTATGGTATATGAGAATGGGACACATAAATTTTGATAATATTATAAAAATAAATACTAAGAAAGCCATAAAAAATATTTCAAATATTACAAAGCCATCCAACATGCTTTATGAACCTTGTTAGCATGGGAAGCAGGCTAGAAGGTGCTTCAAAATAAAAGAGTAATTGACCACTCAGATGTTAGAGCTTGTTTACACTAATTTGTGTGGACATATGAAAACTTAAAGTACTCAAGGTGAGAAATATTTCATGTTTCTTATTGATGATGTTTCACATATGACTTGGGTAATGTTTTTTTAAAAAAAATCAGAAGCTTTCAGACATTTCAAAGCATTCAAAGCATTAGTTGAAAATAGAACTAATTTGAATATTAAGTGTCTAAGATCAAATCAAAGAGGGGAATTCATGTCATATTAGTTTATTGAGTTTTGTGAAGAACATGGAATAAATATGCATGATTTAATAGCCAAAATGCCATATCAAAATGGAGTAGTTGGATGGAGAAATAGAATAGTTTAGGAGATGGTGAGGACAATGATAATTGAATCCAATATACTAGATAAATATTAGAGAGCCAGTTGCTATAATAGTTCATATTTAGAATAGACAATTATTGATAGTCAACAGTGACAAGACTCCTTATAATTTATGGAAAGACAAACCAAAAATAGTTGATTATTTTAGATTTTTTGGTAGCAGATGCTTCATAAAAAGAACTAATAAAAAATATGGTAAGTTTGAATCCAGAGCCAATGAAGGTATATTTCTTGTTTATTCTTTCAAAAGTAAAGCTTATAAATGTTATAACAAAAGATCTAATAAAATAGTTGAAAGTTATATTGAGTTTTGTGAAGACCATGGAATAAATATACATTATTTAATAGCCAAAATGCCATATCAAAATGGAGTAGTTGGATGGAGAAATAGAATAGTTTAGGAGATGGTGAGGACAATGATAATTGAATCCAATATACTAGATAAATATTAGAGAGCCAGTTGCTATAATAGTTCATATTTAGAATAGACAATTATTGATAGTCAACAGTGACAAGACTCCTTATAATTTATGGAAAGACAAACCAACAATAGTTGATTATTTCAGATTTTTTGGTAGCAGATGCTTCATAAAAAGAACTGATAAAAAATTTGGAAAGTTTGAATCCAGAGAAAATGAAGGTATATTTCTTATTTATTCTTTAAAAAGTAAACCTTATAAATGTTATAACAAAATATCTAATAAAATAGTTGAAAGTGTAAGTGTCAATATAGAAGAAGATGGAACACAAAGAATCAATGATCCAGTAGATATTCCTAAAATCATTGAAGAGGAAGACTTTGAAGAATTAGATGAAGATGAGAAGGAGAAAAAAGACACTAAAACCCCATATAAATATGTCTAGAGAAATCATAATGAAAGTGACATCATTTGAGACATAAATTATGGAATTCACACCATAAGAATGATGATAAGTGAATCTGAGCAAGTTAATTTCTCTTTGTTATCCAAAATTCAGCCTAGAAATTTTTCAGAAGCTAAACATGATAAGCATTGGGTTAAGGCAATGGATGAAGAATTAAATCAGATAGAAAATAATGATACTTGGGAATTAGTGCCTAGATGAAAAGATCATAATGTGATAGAAAAAAAATGGGTTTATAGAAATAAGTTGAATGAAAATGGAGAAGTGACCAGGAATAAATCAAGATTAGTATGTAAATGATATGCTCAAATTGAGGGAATAAATTTTGAAAAAAATTTTTCACCGGTGGCAAGGCTAGAGACTATTATAATGTTTCTTGAAAATGTAGTTTTTAAAACTTTCAATGTGTTTCAGATGGATGTCAAATCTACCTTCCTAAACAGGAATCTAGAAGAAGTCTACATTGAGCAGCCTGAGGGATTTATTCTCTCAAATATTAGTAACCATGTATGCAAATTGAAGAGAGTGCTATATGGATTGAAACAAGCTCCCAAAGCTTAGTATGTAAGACATGATAAGTACCTATAGGATCAAGGTTTCAAGAGAGGATTTGCTGATAATAATCTCGACATCAAAATAGAAGGTGAGCATCTATTGATTATTGTGGTATATGTTGATGACATCATTTTTAGAGGAATCATTGAAAAGATAAAAAAATATTTTTTTGATAATATGCAAAAATAATTTGAGATGTATATGCTTGGAGAATTGTCATTTTTCTTAGGGTTGCAAATATTTTAGTTAGATAAAGGAATTTTCATATCTCAAAGTAAATGTGCTGAGTAAATGTTGATAAAATTTAGTTTTGAGAATTGTGCACCAGTTGACACACCAATGAGTACAAAAGCTAAGATGATCAAGGATGATGATTCACATGTTATAGATCAATATTTGTATAGACATATTATTGGTAGTCTTTTATATTTGACAATATCGAGGCCAAACATCATGCATGTAGTAGGTATGGTTGTAATATATCAGCCAACTCCAAAATATAGTCATATTCAGTTGATGAATAGAATATTTAGATATATCAAGGGGACATTGGATTATAGATTGTGGTATGCCATAGGTAGAGATTTCACTTTGGTTGCTTATATAGATTCAAATTGTGTAAGTTACTCAGATGATAGAAAGAGTACAAGTGGAGGAGCTTTATTTCTCAATGATAGCTTAGTATCATGGCTAAGCAAAAAGCAAAATTCAATATCACTTTCTATAATTGAAGCATAATATATTGTAGCGGTATTGTGTTGTACTCAAGTGCTTTAGATGAAGCAAACTTTAGAAGATATCAAGGTAAAATATGAACCTATTTCTATTTTTTGTGACAACACAAGTGCTATTAATATTTCAAAGAATCCATTGATGCATTCAAGAAAAAAACATATTCCCATTAGATATCTCTTTTTGAGAGAGAAGGTTATAGATCAATAGGTTAAAATAAAATATATCATTACTACAAAGTAGATTGAAGATATTTTCACAAAGGCACTACCAAAAGACACATTTGAGTATCTGTGAAAGAAGTTGGGAGTAATTTCTTTTACTTCCTACCATTGAGGATCAACATCAATTGAGGGGGAGCTAAGTGTTAGCTCCAGGATATGCCATTTGCCATTGATGTCAAAGGGGGAGAAGAACATAAATAGGCATAGGTAAAAGTACATGTGTAGAAACAAGTGCAAAAATAGGTACATGAAATAGGTACAGGTTGCTACAATAAGGGGGAGTTATTGTATGTTTTTTAGATGGTAGTATGTGTAGGTTGGAATGTGCAGTGTAGGCTTTAGGATGTGGCAGTTTCACTTTGAGGTTACCATCAATGATAAAGGGGGAGATTGTTGGAATTATTGTCATTGATGTCAAAGGTCTAGTATTGGTGATAAAGTCCCCATTGTATTTAATAGTGTTTTTAATATTCATATCTTGCTTAATATGTGTTAATATTTATTTAATATTAATGAATATATTTTTGGTTGCATATAAGTCAAAAGAATGTCCATGGAGAAGTTAAAGAGTCATTGGGTAAAGACAAAAGAGGAATGGGATGTAGTTTCTCATGTAGAGTTATCTTGAGAAATTCTAAGAGTCACCATGTGAAGATATAAAAGGGTATGGCACATTTTTCCATGAAGGGAAACTTTGAGGAATATGAAAATTCACAAAGATAAAGACAAAAGAGGAAATGATGCATTTGCTTATGAAGGGTCACCATGTGACTTTTCAAATGGAAGGATATGAAGGGTCATGCAAGTTTGGTGCCACTTTTAATGAGAATTGAAGGGTCACAAACGGTGAATGCCAAAGGTCATTTGGAAAGCTATAAATAAAGGCTTGAGAATCCATTTTTAATATGCAAAATAGTGCATGGTTTGTATTTGTTTTAGAGGAGAGAAAATTAGGAGATATTTTAGAGTTCTATTATTTGTTGAGTAAGCAACATTGAGAGATAGTTGTGTTTTATACACAAGAGGGGTTGGTTCTCTTATGGGTTAGTGCTCACAAATCTTTGCAAGGAGTTGGTGCTTCTATGGGTTGGTGCTCATAAATAGTTGTTGTTTTGGTGATCAGCAAAGAGGTTGGTGCTCTTGCATGTTAGTGCTTGTGAACATTGTAATTTGAGTTGGTGCTCATTCATATACTTGAGATTGTTCTCCATAGTTTTTTCCACTTTGAGTTTTCTTGTAAAAATCTGGTCTCTCTCTCTCTCTCTCTCTCTCTCTCTCTCTCGTGTGATGCATATTATTGTTTCATTTTTATTATATATCTTGAATGTGTGGTTGAGTGATTAAGTAAATGATATATAATTTACTGATTCAACCCCCTTTCCCGCCCCCCCCCCCCCTTCCCCACCCCCTCTTAATATATTTCATGGTTAACATGAAATAATGATGATGGTCATGGGTGGACCATAGCCTTATTTAGTAAGTCTATGCAAGGATCTAAAAAAAACTATAGTATCATAGAAAAATAAGCTTTCATGCTCTTGAAAGTTGTTAAGATGTTCAAACCTTATATTTTGAGTTAAAGGATTGCTGCATATGTCTACTATACAATGGTTAAATACATCTTGCCGTAGATTGAAGCATCAAGTAAGAGTTACAGGTGGGTCAACAAGTTATAATAGTATGACAGATAGATCTAGACCACCAAATTAGTTAGAGGGATGAGCTTAGCCAAGCTCATGGTTGAGACCAATTTCCAAGTCATTGAGGTAAAAATTGATGTTTTCAATATTGATTTTTCTTTGAGTTAAATTAGCATATCTCCATGGTATAAAAACATTATTTATTAATTGAAAAGTTTGAATTGTCCCCTGACTTGGAAAAGAATCAAAGGATACATCTTAAAATCATTTCCCAATAGTACCTCTTGACTAAAATTGGATTGGTATGGAAGAATCTAGATGGGGTTCTCCTAACATTCTTTTTAGAGGAAGAAACTATCGATTTAATCAAACACTTCCATAGTGGATAATATGGTGGTCACTTTGCACCTAAAGTCACGTCCCATAATATTATGAGAGTTGGTTATTGGTGGTCACCACTATTCAAAGATGTTTCAAAAAAAGTAATAAAGTGTGAGAAATGTCAGCGCTTTGCTAAAAAATTAAAAGCTTATGTTTCTCTCCCCTTGCAACCTATAATGATTGAAGGCCCATTTAGACAATGGGGAATGGATTTTATTTAGGAGATCACTAATTCATCAAGTAATGGACATAGGTGGATATTGGTTGAAAATGACTACTTCACAAAATGGGTTGAGGTGGTCCCTAAAAATAAGGCCATGCATCAAGTGATTATGGACTTTCTATTGAATCACATTATTTGTAGATTTGATGTGAATTTTAAGGTAATTGATGACAATACCATGAGTTTTAGAGATAAAAATTTGGTGGTATTATGAAAAGAGTACATGATCACATTGACTTATGATTCCAACTACAACCCTTAGGGGAATGGGATATAAAAATCCATTAACAAGAAATTGCACAAAATCATTAGACAAAATATGGAAGCTAACAAGAATACATGGGGTGAATAGTTGAACTTTGCCTTGTGGGCCAATAAGATCACACCTAAAAGAGATACATGTAAAATCCCTTTTGATCTTGTTTATGGAGTTCAATCTATTTTACCTATGAAATTACAGTTGTGAACCTATCAATTCAGACAACATTTAGAATAAAATGATGAAGTTAACCATTATGGAAGCAGAATGAACCAAAATGTTGAGCTTGATGAAACTAGAAGACAAGCTCATGAGAGACACCTAAACTTAAAGGAAAGACTCGAAAGGATATTTGATAGAAAGGTTGATCCAATAAATTTTTATGTAGGGGGTCTATTTTTATTGTGGGATAAAAGACATGAAGAGAAAGGCAAGCATGGAAAAATTTATGCCTTGTGCATGGGCCCTTTTTTGAGTGACTATAGAATTAGGGAACACACCTTATTCTTAAGAGAATTAGATGGTGAGATACTAGAGTTGATAGTTACTGGTAAATATCTAAAACACTTCCTTCACTGAGTATATATTTGTGTAAATTAATGTACAGTGTATAGTTTTATTGTTTTGTTTCCCCTTTATGTTGGGCCTTATTTGTACAATTATTTTTATTATTTTTTGTTGTGTGTTCATTCGTAGATCCTACTGATCTATTTGTTTTATTATTAATTTAGTTTGTTGGGTCTCTGAATTTGTTTGATATGAAATCATTGAAATTTTAACTCTGTGGCCTAAGGAATTGTTACCTAGTCTTATTTTTTGGGGTTCTTTGCACACCCACAAGTGGTGTACATCTACGGATGAGAGCTATTATTAGTGCCCAAATCTAACAAGAATAAATGGGTGCCCTATTATGAAGATGTGAGTGCCTAAAATGTATAACTGTTACCCCCAATCTATTACTGTGTACCCAGAATGAAACTTTGCTTTCGAAATCAAGGTATCTAAACCCAAAAAAAGTTAGTTTTTACTAACATTCAATGCTTTCATTTTTTTAGCATGTTCTAGTTGTAGGTTTCATGACGTCAAAATTCTAGGATGAATAAAAATGTGATTTGGCATGATGTAAAAAAATAAAGGTCTCACAACATTTATTGAGAATTATAGTGGTGAGTACAACATGAAAAGGAAAATTTGTAATTTTTAAATTACAATCATAGGTTTGAATGATAATAAAGCACATGTTTATGTCTTAGATTGGTGCACACACTAGTAACAACTAAGGCCCACACAAATAATTTAGGTGTCTCAAAATGAAAGGCAATTGCTGCCTACATAGAGGTCGATGTAGGAGTATGTGAAAAGTTAAAAAAGGACCCACGCCATAACCTATAGTCCATGTGAAAATCACAAAGGAGCATTAGTCCATAGGTCCATAAGGAATAAAGTCAGTAGAGGCAATACCAACATGAAAATCCATGTAAAATATTGACAGTGTGAATATCCAGTGGAGAAAAAAATCCATGAAGACAAGTTTTTAAATTTCATTTTTCATCTTAAAATTGGGAACCCATGATAAAGCTAAATCTGATGACCATGTGGAAAGCATAAAGGGGAGTTGGCATATTTTTTAAGGAAAAATGTAATCTTATATATTACAAATTGCAACATGCATGTGAAGTTGCCAAGTCTACCAAATAATTTCAAAGTAGAGGTGAAATTTTTAAATGTAAATTACAAATTTACAATATTCAAGCTGATTTTTGAAGTTTTCAACAAGGAATGCAACAAAAATTTCAAGAGGCAACTCAAGTGTGGGACACAATGGGGATTTCAAGTGAAGACACAACTCAAGAATGCATATTTTTACAATGTAAAGTTATAAATTGCACACATGTTATTGACTTCCACCAACCTACTAAATATAAAGGTCTAATAAACCATTGAGAGTAGAATAGGCATGTGTTATTAGTCAGTCAAGTGACAACTGGAAATCCAAAATTCTAGGTGTTGTTTTGGTCTCACTCCACCTTACATCATAAGATTCATGAATAAATAATGTTTCATCCCCCATAATTGTCGTGACATGGATTGAATAGTTCACATGACTCAATTGCAGGGTTGATAAAATAATATGGGCATTTCTTCAAAATTCCATTTTTTATAGGAAAGTGAGGGTTTTATATCATTAAATAAATTTAGAGTAGGTGGGAGATAAATTGGCAAAATGCTAATAGAAACAAGGGATTGAGAGATTTTTTGTAAAGGAATTTAATGAAAATAAACTAAGTAGATCTATCTACCAACTAGATGACACTCTTAAGGTGATGATACTCAACCATGATTATGAAAGAGGTAGGGTATACCTATCAACCAAGATACTGGAGCCCACACCTAGTGATATAGTTCACAACCCAATGCTTGTGTATGTCAAGGTTGATGAGATGGCTCAAATAGTTAGACAAAAAATATATCAATCTTAATCCATGGCTCATGTTGATATGTTGAATTTTCAACAAAAGTTTGGGTTGAATTTTAGCTTATATGGGTTTTGGGATCCATGGAATTGTTTATTAATAGTATAAGCCTCTAGGATTTTTCTTTTGTAAAATAAAAATTCAAAATGAAGGTTACACAAGTTGTTGCTAGGTTGTTAATTTTATAGGGTTTATGTTGTCCAACTTTAATAAAGTTATTGTGTGTGTTTTGTCTCTCATGCTAAGATGATTGTAGTTTTATAGTCATTAACAAGCTATGTGAGCATTTTTGTGTATGTATCCCCTATTTCAGAGAAAATCCACCATGGTTTTACCCATGTTAACATTTTGAACATTATTCATTAAAGATTTAGTTTCAATATAATGGAAAATATCTATGATTTTTGTTGTATCTTTTTGATGAAATGCAATAATAGGTTATTTATTATCTTTTTATTATTTATTTAGCTTTATGCTTATTAATGGTAGTCATGCTAGGTATATATCTAGGTTATAAACTCCTTTTTGGACTATGATTTGGGAGTGTTTTTGTTGATATTCTTTTATGGACATCCTGGAGCTATGGAGTTGATAGGAGAAAGTGTCTGAGTTTTCACTTGTACTGTATGGTTTTGATGATAATGGGATGAATGTTTGCAATGGATTGGAATAAATTAATACAAATTATTCATGATGGTTTTATTTAGCTTGTTTACTTAATTTTTTACATATTATAATGAATATTAGCATGGATGTTAGAAGGAGTTCCCTATGTTGAAAGTGTTGGTTCCCAATTGTAAACCTCTCTCATTTGGCCTTGAAAACTTGAAGAAAATGGAAAACAAAGATGAAAACCCTACTATTATATTACTATATCTAGGGAAGGGTTTGGCATCAAGAATGGGCCAAATGGAGAAAATGACTGAGAGGCACCAACGGAGGGTATGGTTAACTCCCTACTACTTCTGGCTTTGCCTGAACCAAGGTGAGAAGACCTATGGGGTAGGTTGATCACATGGAGAGATTCTAAAATTCAACTTCCATGGGGATTTTTGGCACAAGGGAACAATAAATGTGACTAGAGCACAACCAAACTTGTTCACTTCACCTAGGAAGGGTTGTCACATGAGATGGGAAAATGCACTAGATCACATACAAGCTACTGAAGCTAGATATAAAAAGTGATTTCAACCTTCATTCTAAATAATTTTTAATAATAAGGGTGGATGGAAGACTGAAATGATAATATTTAAAGCACAATATGGAAATGCATGTTATATAAGCAAGATCTTATGTATTTGTAGACAACTAACACTTATGCAACACATGTGTATTATTTGTAGGGTAAGACATGATAGGACAAGTTAGATAAAATATTAAGGGTGGTGTGCTGGTTGTTCACAAATAATAGGGTTTATTTCAACATACATAACTTCACTCATTTTCAAAGATGCAGAAGACAATGCAAAATAGTTGGAACTATTAGGAGCAATTTGTAGCTTTTGGTTCCAATGAAATGAAAATACCCAAATGGTCTTGAAACCCTAGAACATACCCTAAAATTAAAATCTCATATACTTTTTCCCATTGAATCCATAAACCTAGGGTTTAACTAATAAGTTATTTAGCAACACATTTCAAAACATAATATAGAAAGGGATTTATAATCTAGATCTAAGCCCAAGATGACAACTAATAATGAGCATAGAACAAGATTTACAATCAATAACATTTGTAAAACACATCACTGCACTTTATCAAAAAGTAAATAGTAAGAAACACAAATATTTCCATTACCTTTGAAATAAAATTCTACATATATCAATGTTTCAAAATGGTGCCATGGGGAAAAGCATGGTGGATTTGATCCATGTTGGACAGGGAAGACATATAGATATACTCTTAGAGATTGCTAATGGTTGTACAACTACAACCACTTTAGCAAGAGAGACACAATACACATAGTTTCAATCTTAAAAATTAGAAGAGACTATAGTTAGGAAAAACAAAGACAAACAACCCAAAAATAGATTACAAGCCTTCTATTTATACATTTTTTACCCTTTTCAAATTTGGGACTGTGGGTTACAATTTGTAACATTATAAAGCAACCCTCAATATTTTTCCAAGATGCTCCCAACTAAAAAATATTCCTTTCCACACTTGAAATATTCATTCATTTTCAAGAAAAATCATTTATCTAACTACCTCTACAAGGAATGATGAATATTTGCAACAAAACATTTGACTTCTAGACTAGAGAAGGATTTTTAAATGATCTGTAAGGTGAAATTTTGTGATAGAGACCAAACAAACTTTGTCCTCATGCTTAGACTACCTAGAGATGCCTTTGACAACTTACTTGCATAGAAAAAACTCCTGAATAGCCACCTTTCGTATTATGTATGCCATGTAATAACTTACTCTTGTAATGATGGCATGGGCATGCTCTAGTTGTGGTAGAAGCATAAAATGATCCATGAGGATTTGGAAAATATGCTTTGGGATGGTCCATGGACCTTATTTTTCTCTTTGAATTCTTTTCCACCCATGAAAGAGCTATTAATGTTAGATTTAAAACCAAAGACTAACACATATTGACATGTTACATTCCACATCATATCCAACTATACATTCATGGGGTTTAAAAGTGAATAAGCTTCTTCATTGGCTCTAAAATAAACACATGTCACTTTATAACTAGTCTCAAGTACTTGGGATACATATTGATGTGATCACCAATTTATATGTGCCATGTGGAACCTTTCTACTTGTTGTAAATTCTCAAGTAGGGCCCTTCAATTTGGTTGGTTGTTGGAGTGACATTTGTCATTCTTAGAAGTAGCTAAGACCCTCCCTAGATAGGTGTCATTTCATTGGCCATCACAACCTCACTTAGACACTTGTCAGCTTCTCATGTAATCATGAAATTAGATCAACTACACACTGTTAATCCTTTAAGAAGTATCCAATCCCTAAATTCATCATGGAGCATTGATATTCATCTCCAAGCTCACAAAATTATTCCATTTGGTAGCATCTCATCAGATCCAAGCTATTTTCATTGCTTGGGAACTATCACACCACCTATAAGCATCTCATTAGATCCCTGACATCATTAAAATATAAACTCTTTGATTGCATCATTGGATCTTCAAAATATGCTTAATCTTTAATCATGAGTTATGAGATTGATAGTTGTTACTTCTGCATTCATTTTGTGCTCAGTTAAAATATCCACATTCATATCACATCATTGATCTCATTTTCATGGATGAAACATGCTCTATTTATCTCTATCCATAGGGTTCAATCCTTTGCTCCATATACCATTGGATGTCTGATAGGTTTCCCACAATGGTGACACTTGTCACTTTCTCACTCATCCCATGACTTTGTTTAAGTCTTGACCTATTTATCATCATTGATTAGGATCTGTACACTTTGTTATGTATCATTGATTGATGGGAACATGCCCAAGATTTTAATCATTTTTCACAAGCTCGACACTTGTCACATCCACACTTATCTTGAGTCCTTTTAAATTTTTAGCTTTGATCATGCATCATATGATCATATTTTCCTGAGATAATGAACACCATTTAATTATGATCCATAAGTTTATATGTGATTGGCTCTAAATTAACATGGAAATAATTAAGTTAGATTTTAGTGAATAAATAACATAGTATAAAGTCTTAGCCTAAGGTTTTGGTGTACTAATAAATATGATAGAAGCTTTAGGATAGGACTTTATGCTAAATTCATAAAAAATGGACCAAGCGTTAGTTAGACCATGTTGATAGATTAAAGGGACTAAGGGACATGGGATATAAAAGGGACCAAATATGGATTTTTAAGACTAAGGTTTAGTCATGTTAATAAACACGACCAAAAATTAGTATAAAAATTAAACTAAGTCTATGGCATATTTGAGTCATTCCAACGTAAATTTTTTTACCAAATTTAAATTTAAATCAAAGGGCCTAAGATAGAGAAATTGGAACAAGGGGTTTAAGATACTCATATAGGGAAAGTTATTTAGTCTTCTACATGACACTTGACCTCTATGTAACACTTGAAAATAGGAAGTGGGCTAATCAAATTAGGCACTTATAGTTAGAAATGGCTCAATTAATTCAATGAAAATTTTGGCACTAAATCTATCTCTCACCTGGGTATGTACACCCCCTATAGGTGTTTAAAGAACCCCAAAATATGAGACTAGGTGCCAATCTATTGGGTCACATATTCAACACTTAGTCAATTTATATCAATAGAGACCCATGAAGGCTAAAAAAAAGGGTAGAATGATAAAAATAGATTAGGAAGACCTAAAAATGAATGCACAATAAAAACATGAAAGGAAACTGTATAAGTAATTCCTAAAGGAAAGGGGCAACAAAGCAATAAAACAACAAGACTATACACTATACAATTATGTACATAGTTTTAGACTCGATCAAGAAAGTGTTTTAGATGTTTTCCATTGAATAGAAGATCCATTATTTCACCATCTAGGTCTCTCAAGAAAAGAATGCATTTCCCAATCTGATAGTCGATGGAATAGGTACCCATCCACAAGGCATCAAATTTGTCATTCTTTCCTTTATCTTCATACATATTATCCCAAAATAGGAAAAAATAACCTACTTGGAAAGTTATTGGAGTGACATTATTATCAAATATCTTCTTCATCTTTTCCTTGAACTTTAGGTGTCTTTCATGATATTGTCTTCAAATTTCTTTAAGCTCAAAAATATGGGTTATCTTGCTTTCATATTAGTTGATATGTTCATCATCTTCTAGTTTTTGCATGAGTTGATAGGTTGGAAACTACAAATTTATAGTCAAAATTGCTTGAGCTCCATAGACCAACGCAAAAGGGCTTTTTACTATTACTCTCTTAGGCATGATCATGTCAACAAAAAAATCAAACTTCTTATTTACTTCTAATGTTCATCTAATGATTTTGAGTAAGTTATTGTTAGAGGATTTTTCTTATCCATTTCCCTGAGGGTTATAATTGGAAGCATAGGTTAATTCAATCCTATACTCTTTACATTATTTCACTAAAGGTTTAACTTTTAAACTCATGGCATTATCAACAATAACTTTGACAGGCACACCAAATCTATAAATAATCTAATTTAACAAAAAATTCATAACCACATGGTGTGTAGCCTTATTTTTAAGAACTGCCATAACCCATTTTGTGAAGTCATTAGTTGTAACTAGTATCCATCTATGTCCATTGATTGACAAGTCAATATTTCTCCAATTAAGTCCATTCCCCATTGTCTGAATGGGCCTTCAATTATCATAAGATACAAAGGAAGAGAACCTTAAGCATTCATCATCCCAACAATGTGTTGACATTTATCACACTTTATAAAATCTTGAGCAATATATTTCAATAATGATGGCCACCAATAACTATCTCTTAGAATTTTATGAGTTGTGACTTTAGGTGCAAAACAACCACCACATACTTCACTATGAAAATCTTCAATCAGGCCAGCAGTTTATTCTTCTAGCATGCATCTTAGGAGAACCCCATCCAGATTCTTCTAGGTAAATCCATTTTCAGTCAAGAGGTACTTTTGGTAAATGAGCTTAAGATTCCTCCTTTGATTCTTGTCTAATTTAGGGGGATAATTCATATTTTTCAAGTAATAGACAATGTCTTTATACCATGGAGACAAGTTAAATTGACTCAAGGAATAATCAACATTGAAAATATCAGTATTTACCTCAATGACTTACAAATTAGTGAGCTTGGCTAGACCCATCCTCACACTAAATTGGTGGTCTGAATATCCATGTCATACTCTTGCAAATTGTTGACCCCTTGCATCTCTTGCTGGATGCTTTAGTCTGAGTCAAAATATCCTTCACCATGGTATGCAGAACATAGGCAACAATATTTAAGCTCATAATATAAGGCCTAAACACTTTAAAAACCTTCAAGAGAGTGAAGGTTTATTTTTCCATGATGGTGTAATTTAGTTTAGCACCTTGCATAACTTTAACAAATCTATAGGCTGCTCATGACCATCTTCATTTATTTTCAAAAGGATAGCAATAACAATATTGTATGATGCAAAAGAGAATATCTGAAATGGCTTAGTGTAATCATGGCTAGCCAAAATAAGAGCAGACCTTAAAGTTCCCTTGATTTCATTGAACACATGCACATCCTTCTCTTCCCACTTAATATTTTGGTCTTTATTTACCATATAAGTGATATGAAAATTAATCTCTACAAATTTGGACACAAACCTCTTTATGATATTAATTTATTCAAAGAAAGACTGAATTCCCTTCTTGGACTATGGGATGGGAACTTTCTCAATGGCTTCTACCATCTTGGGGTCAATCATGACACCATATTTGGACACTATATGTCCCAACAACTTAGCCTTTTGTACTTAAAAATGAAATTTATTAGGATTAATTGAAATGCCAAATTCCCTGTATCTAATAAGTACTTTTTCTAGATGCTTCAAATATTCCTTTCTAGTCTTAGAGTAAATAGTAATATCATCATGATACACAACTACAAAAAATTTAAACACCCCTATAAAATCAACCTCCATATCTCATTGAAATGTTGCACTAAAATTCATTAATCCAAAAGACATCATCATATATACATATGTGCCACAAGGCATTGTAAATGCAATCTTGGGTCTCTCAAACTCCTTCACCACAACATGGTTATATCCCAAGAAACCATCTAAAGTGGACAACATTTTTGATCCTATAACATTTTATAATAGGTTGTCCATATTTGACAAGGGATAATTATCTTTCAAAGAAGATATGTTCAAATTATGAAAATCCACACACAAGCAGATGTCACCTTTATTATTTCTCACAGGGACTAGATTTGCAACCCATGATGAATTCTTGATGGGCAGAATGATTCTACTGTCCTTTAGCTTCTTTAAATCATCCTGCATCTTAGTTGACAAGATGAGGATAATATGTCTATGTTTCTTCCTGAAAGGCTTCCATTAGGTTCTAATGGGATGATATGTTGGAATAAGTCTTCCCTATATGCTTTCAACTTAGAATAAGACCATGTTAAATAATCCTAGTACTTTCTTAGCAGATGCATGTAAACTTGCCTATCAACTTCACTCAGGTGATTACCTAGTCAAACATTCCTTGGATTCTTATGATAACATAAATTAAACTTAGTTATGTCCTTTGAAATAGATTAGTCTCGATCATTTGTTCTATTTACTCCATCAAAAGATGCTTCTAAACTTACCAATCCTCTAGGGAGCATTTTTTTCTTCAGTTGGATGATGTCCTTCCCAAACAAGGTTTATTTTCCATCACAAACCTAAACCATAGATTTCAAGTCTATGAGATGATCATGGAACTCAGCTTAACAATTTATAAACCTCTTAATTTATTTATCATCATTAAACACCTTCCACTGATGAACTTTGTCTTAGATTGAAGGCCTAACAAGCACCTCCACTTGATACTGAGAATGAGAGATCATATTTGCAATGTCAAATTGAGTACCTAACCTTGAAAGTCTATTATCTTTTTCATTGAAACTTGTATCATGATAATAAATATTGAATGCATCAAAAAGTTCAAAAAAATCCTATACAACTTTATGATATTATTTCAACCCCTTATTTTTGGTAGTTTAAGCATTATGGACTTACTTTATTACTAGATTATAATCATCCTTGGAAATCAAGCATTTAATTTCATGATTGTGGCCAATCTGTAAACCAAACAATATTACCTCATACTCATTAGTATTATTAGTGCACTCAAAGGATAATTGAAGAGAAAACTTGAAACACTTACCATTGGGGCCATAAAATATAACCCCTTCCCCTTTTCCAAGATTAGAGCAATCCCCATCAAAACATACCTTCCAAACTCCACCTTCAATGTCAGGTTTAACATCAAGAGTAGTAGGTTGTTCATTAGTGTCAGCATTGCCAATGAATTTCCCAAGCCCAACATATGTGTACAATACTTAATTTTGAGCATGTTTTGGATCTTCAATTATATGTAGCATCTTTATCTCTCTATAAATTTTTACCATCTTACCCTCCAATGGGATGGTGTCATAGGAAAGGTCCATTTTTTCACATTCACCCATGCTAGCATCCTATTTATATGATAGAATCACCCCCCACTTAGGTGGGTAGTCCACAAATACAAATTCCATATTCAAATACTTGCCTAGATGCACTACCAACTTCACTACCAACCCCCTGAATTGTCTAACAAATGGAACTTTTTGTGAGTTCATGGAATAACACTTACTAAGAGATAATGCAATATTAACTCTAAGATTATTTAAGACACCTAGGGGCATTACATTACAAGAAGCACCAGAATCAAACATGCAATTGTTGACAATAAGACCATTAATCAATAGCATTGTATAAAATGGATCCACATTCAGTTGACTCTCTACTAATGTAATCCCCAAATAAAATTCTAAAGTGGCTTAAACAACCTCTTCATATTTTTCATCACTTTCTAGGGGTGTTTAGGGTAAATTAGTTTCATTTGCATCTGACTTCTCACCAAATTTTAAATATTCAAATGCCCTCTTCCCATGCTCAAGTATTTTTAATAACTCAACAAGTATCACGGTTATTTTCAGTTGACTCAACACGTGGGCCATATCACATATGTTATACTAAGGAGGAGGAGTATTTGGTGGAAGGGGAATAACACACATATCACTTCATTTTGAATATAATCACTTAAGGTCTGAAGTGGAGTAGGTTGGGGTGGATTTACATGATTAGTATCAACCTTCAAAGGTAGATTTTGTTTAACATCATTCAAACCCTTATGAATACTAGATAGTAAAGGTAATTTATTTTTAACAACACCTCTAGGCTTAGCAACATGGAAATGGGCACTAGTTTGGAAGTATTAGGAACTATCATGGTTTTCATAGCTTCCTTACTTGCATCCACTACCCTTAGTTCTACAAAGGTAGTGTCTTGAGGAGCAACAGTTGGTTGCCTACTTCTCAAGTAGTATTCCTTATCTTGTTCAATTATTGCATTAATTAGTAGTTACCTATCCTCAACTGATGGAATTCCCCCATCATATTTTCTAATCATCATTGATATTAAAGGATCAAAATCATGAATATGTAATTCATATGTTCATTGCATATTAACCTCACAAGAAAATTTTTAAGTTTGGACACATACCTTTTATACTACACTCCAAAACTCTTCAACAGTAACAACACTCATCAATTCTATGGATGCAAATATCTTACTTCAGGGGCTTTGACAATTGAACATCATAATCTCATCACTAGATGATGTAGACTTAGGTTCATTTGCATATTTGTTAATTAGTTTAGATATATCACATGGATGATGTGGAAGTAAACACTCATCATACCAATCAACATCAATGTCACAACCTATCACATTCACTTTGGCATTTAAAGGATTAGGTGCTTTTCTTCTAGCCCCTCTATTCAGATTTTTATCTTTTATTTATTCATGTGCAAGCCTCTTACATCTATCACTGTATAAATTATTGAAATCAAGACCTTTTTGTTCTTTATTAGGATTTTGATCATTCTCTTGACTGGTAGACATGTGAGGGATCCCCTTTGCAGCCTTGACAAGCTTGTATGACATCTCTTTGATAGTGAAGGTTAGAGTTTTAACCATCTCTTCAAGATTAGCATTCTTTGTAGACTATGTTTTTTCATAATTAACCAACTTCACATTAGCCTACTTAATGGGCTTTCCCATAACCTTTATGTTGTTATTAATTTAGATGGCCACATTGAATTCCAACTGTAGGTTCATGGGAGCCTTATCCTGCAAGTAATACATAACCTTATTATCAAAGGCATCAAAATATTTTATCAAACACACTGTATTAGTAGGCTTTATGTTCTTAGACATCCACATCATAACTTTTTTAAACCATGTGTTGAAGTCTTGCATGCACTTATTGGGGTTCTTATTCATGTTTTCAAACTCAACCAAAAGGAACCTGGGATAAACTCTATCACCATACTAAATTCTAAAAACATTCTTCATCTCTTTGCATGAATAAATACATCCATGGGGGAGGGAGTTGAACCATTCTCATGTATCTTCCTCCAACATCTACATAAATAACTTAATGCACACATTCTCAAGCTAAACCTCATAATATTATGAAAAGCCCTCAAGTGCTGATCACCACTCACTGAATTGTTCTATTGAAACTTTTGGAGGCATTTCCTTACTTCATTTGGGACTTCTTTTGGATAGCCTTCCATGTCATTAAAATTGATACTCCTAAATATAGGAACATACAATGCAAGACATTCATTCTCATTTGGGTCCTTATGCCTCATGATTGTTTCAATTAGGGGTTAAAAAATTTGACAAAGGGATGTGAGGGGATGAATGAAGGGGGATTTATGGATCAATATTAGGAATGGATCCATTTAGTTGAGAGGGAGCTGGAAAATAAATACAACTGTATGGTTTTGATTGACAAAAAAATATATACAAGTCCTTTATAGTAGGGAGTTCAAAAAAAATCTCAATATTATTAGAATCTTCATTGTCTAGACATTGTTTAACATCTAAACTTTGCCCTTCAACATGCCTCCAAACTTGTCTCTCTCTTCTTTGATGAATACTTAGGGGTGATATAATTTGTTTGGATGGGTCACCTTTGAAGCATGATCTCAATCCTTCCATCTTTGGAAATAATAAAATACTCAAAGCCAAAAATTAAGATACTCAAAATAGGCACCAATATTCCTTGAAACTAGTTAATAATGTTGGAGTCGCCACTAAAATAAAAATTATAGAATATAACAGTTAACACATTGATTGTGATACATGTTGAAAACATAATTACTAAATTTAATGATGAGATATAAGTCAAAGATGCTAAATTTTTTAGAATTATGTTCAAAAGGGAAAAAACACCTTCCAACATGTAACTTTAAGAACTCTTTGCAATAAACTTAGCAGAAGTCAAATTGTCAAATATTTCAATTCTTAGCACATCTCTAGTGGAGTGTTATAGCATTGGTTGCAAAGATAATATGAATGTAAGAATAACAATAGATAAATTCATAGCATGAAATATTTAGACTTCTCCACAAGATTCCTTAGCAACATGGGTGACAAGTAGTCTCCCTGATAATGATGCTAGATGAGTGTTAGTTCCTAGTTATACACTTCTCTCACTCAACCTTGCACACTTGAATAAAATGGAAAACAAAGATAAAAAACCCACTGATATGTCATTATATCCATGGGAGGTTTTGGTATAAAGAATGGACTGAATGGATAAAATGACTAAGAGGCACTAAGAAAGGGCATGGTTAGCTCCTTGTTACTTTTAGCTCTACTTAAACCAAGGTGATAGGACCTATGGGGTAGGTTTCTCACATGGAATGATTATAAAATTCAACCTATATGGGTATTTTTATCACAAGGGAATAACAAATGTGACCAAGGCACAACCAAACTTGTTCACTCCACTCAAGAAGGGTTGTCACATGGGATGAACAAATACACTAGATCAAATACAAGCTACTGAAGATAGATAAAAAAGTGTTGTTAACCTTCATTCTAAATAATTTTCAAAAATCAAGCTAGATGGAAAACTTGAATGCTAATGTTTAAAGCACAATATGCAAATGCATGTTATATAAGCAATATATTATGTATTTATAGGAAAATGACACTTATGATATGCAACAAGTGTGTATTATTTGTAGGTAGGATAGGATATGACAAGTTAGATAAAAAATGAATGGTGGTGTGTTGGATGTTTTTAAATAGTAGGGTTGGTTTCAACATACATGACATCAGTTATTTGCAAAGATGCAAAAGATTAAAATGCAAGCTAGTTAGAACTATCAGGGGTAAGTTTGCTGCTATTGGTGCCAATGAAATGCAAATACAAAAATGATCCTAAAACCCTAGAACATACACTAAAAATAGAATCTCATATACTTTTTCCCATTGAATCCATAAACCTAGGGTGCCCTAACAAGTTATTTAGCAACACATTTCTAAACATAATATGAAAAATGATTTATAATCTATATTTAAGCCCAAGATGAAAACCATTAAAGAGCATAATAGAAGATGCCTAATCAACAAAATTTATAAAACACATCATTGCACTTCATCAAAAAGGAAATAGTAAGAACCACAAATATTTTACATTAACTTTTCAAGAAAATTCTAAATACATCAATGTTTCAAAATTCTACCATGGGGACAAGCATGGTCGTTTTGCTCCATGTTGGATAGGGGAGACATATAGAGATGCTCTCAAAGCTTGCTAATGGTTGTATAACTACAACCACTTTAACAAGAGAGAGACAACACATAACTATGATCCCAAAATTTAGAAGAGTCTATACTTATGAAAAACAAATACTAACAACCCCAAAATAGATGACAAGCCTTATATTTATACATTTTTTCCCTTTTCAAATATGAGACTGTGGGTTACAATTTGCAAAATTACAAAGCAACCCTCCAAATTATGCCAAGATGATCCCAGCTGGAAAATATTCCTTGCCACACCCAAAATTTTCATCTATTTGTAAGAAAAATCATTTCTCTAACTTCCTCTACAAGGAATGATGAATATTTAAAACAAAATCTTTGACTTATTAATTGGGGATGTATTTTTAATATATCTAAAATGTGAAATTTTGTGGTGGATGATGAACAAAATTTTTCCTCATGTATAACTACATGTAGATGCCTTTTACCACTTGCTTACATAGCTATAACCTCATGGATAGCCACCATTCCTCTTATTCACACCATATAACAACTTTCTCCTTTAATGATGGCATGGGAATGCTCCAGTTATGGTAGAAGTAAAAAATGATACATCACCATTTGGAAAGTATGCTTTGGGATGGTCGACAAAGCTTCTTTTGAATTTTGTATTCTTGTCTACCCATGAAACAACCATCAATTTTAGCCTTAAAACTAGAGATTGACACATATGTACACATGTCATGCCACATTAGATCTAAATAGGCATTCATGGGGTTTAAAAGTGACTAAGTTGTTGAACTAGCTCTAATTTAGACATGTGTCACTTTTTGATTGGTCTTAGGTGCTTAAAATACATCTTGATGTAATGACCCATTCATAGTGTGCCATATGGAACCTATCTACTTGTTTAAATTTCTTAGGTAGTCCCCTTCAATTTTATTTGTTGTAGGAGTGCCATTTGTCATTCTTGAAAGCATCTATGACCCTCCCTAGATAGGTGTCCTTTCACTAGCCATTGCAACCTCGCTTGGACAATTGTCACCTTCTCATATAATCTTGAAACTAGATCAAATATACACCATTAATACTTTAAGAAGTCACTTGGTACTAAATTCATTATGAACCATTAATATTCATCTCTGAGCTCATGAAATTATGCCATGTGGCAACATTTTTTGAGATTTGGGCTCTTTTCATCGCTCAAGTGCTATTGTGCCATGTGGAAGCCTTTCATTAGGTTTCTGGCCTTATTGAACTATGAAATCTTTGCTTGCACTATTGGATATTCAAAATATGCTTGATATTTAATCCTAAGTTGTGGGATTGACACTTATTATTTTCATATTTGTTTTTAGATCTATTTAAATGTCCATCTTCATCTCGTACTATTGATCTCAGTTACTCAGATGAAACATGATCCATTGGTCTCTATCCATAGGTTTCAATAATTTTCTCTATATACCATTTGATATATGATAAGGTTCCCATAATGGTGAAACTTATCACCTTCTTGCTCATCCTATGGATTTATTTAAGTCTTGTCCTATTTCTCACCATCGATCAGAATTTGTATGCTTTGCTGCATACTGTCGATTGATGGAAACATGTCCAAGATTTTAAATGTACACTATGAGCTTGACACTTGTCACATCTAATTTTGTCTTGAGTCCTTTTGAATTATTACCTTTGATCACACACTAGCAGATCATCTTTCCCTGAGCTAACATGGATCATTCAATTGTGATCCACTAGGTTAGATGTGATTGGATATAGATTAACATGAAAACAATTAATTAAAATTTTGGGGAATAAATAACATAGTATAAAGTCTTAGCATAAGGTTTTATTGTACTAATAAATACAATATAAGCTTTAAGATAGGACTTTAAGATAATTTAATAACAAAGGGACAAGATTTAGTTAGACTATGTTAATAGATAAAAGGGACCAAGGGCCACAAGATATAAAAGGGACCAAATATGAATTTTTTAGACTAAGGTTTGGTCATGTTAAAAAACATGACCAAACCTTAGTATAAAAATTAAACTAAGTCTGTGGCATAATTGAATCATTCTCACGAAAATTCTTCCTATAAAATTTGAATTTAAATCAAGGGGCCTAAGGTAGGGCAATTGAAACAAGGGTTTTAATATGCTCAGACAAATAAAGTTGTTTAGTCTTATACAAGACACTTGACCTCTAATGAACACTTGAAAACATGAAGTGGACTAAACAAATTAGGTATTCATACTTAAAAAGGGCTCAATTACTTGAGTGCAATTTTGGGCACTAACAAAAAGCAACCACCACAACTCACTTTTATATCTTCCTAACTCATCTTACCCATCCTACCCCTACAAATAATACATCTTACACACTATTTTAAGCGTTATTTATTTATAGATGAATGAATCTTGCATATCTGAAATGTGTTTATAGTTGTTCCTTTAAGCTCAACAATGTAATCTTCTAGTTGGCCTTTAGATTTCAAATTTTTCTTTAGAAATGAAGGTTGCAATCATAATTCCATTTGTCTTTAGTAGTTCATGTCTGATCTAAGAGCATTTACCCAGTTCATGTGACAAACCTTCCTAAGTAGACTATGTAAGTTTGATTATACTTTGATCATATTTATTTCTATGCTAATAATCCCCTTGGATATTGAACTATAGTATCCCTCCTTATGAACAAGATACCCCATATGTCCTCTCACCTTAGTTTAGGCAAATTTATAAGTATCAGGGAACTAACCATACCCTATATCGATGTCTTTTAGTCATGATCTACGTTTAGTCCATCCAAATGCTAACCCTTCCCTAGTTATAATTACATAATATATTTTATCATCTACACTTGTCATGTTCTCAAGTGTGCAAGGCTGAGTGTAATATTTTTAAAACTAGTAACCAACACACTCTTTGTCAAATAATCAAACCCTATATTCTTCACCCTTGGAGTGACTATGAAAAATTGGGTTACTGAGATCATAATGACAAGTTACTCCATATACCCTTCTATCAATGGGCACTGCCTACATAACTAATACTCTAAAGAGGCTCTTGTACTTATGTAGCTCTCCCATACATGTTTAATTGTGTGTGCACAATGATGTAATTGTGTGATGAGAAAATATATGTAATGACCTAGCTTATGACTTGAAAAATATGGATCATGAAATAATATTCAAATGATTTAGACCTGTATGAATATTGATCCTATCATTGATATAGAAATATGGATGAATATGGTAGTTTGTTCACTTTAATGCTTGATTAAGTACTTTTTATTATGTTGCCTTGTGATTTCCAAGTGTTTGCTATGTGAGGAATGAATGAGGGTTATATATATATATATATATATATATATATATATATATATATATATATATATATATTACATCCTAGATAGATGCCTATCTCAAAACAAGTGTCCACTTTTTATACAAAGTGTATAGTTCCTAAAATTCATCCAATTTCGAAATGATACATATCCTAAAGGTTATCCTCATTGATTTCATGTGATATACTTTTAAAAGGTGTGTGTGTGTATATATATATATATACACACACACACACACGTGTGTGTATACACACACACACACACACACACACACACACACACACACACACACACACACACACACACACACACACACACACACACACACACACACACACACACACACACACACACACACACACACACACCTTTTAAAAGTATATCACATGAAATCAATGAGGATAACCTTTTAGATATGTATCATTTGGAAATTGGATGAATTTTAGGAACTATACACTTTGTATAAAAAGTGGACACTTGTTTTGAAATAGGCATCTATCTAGGATGTAAGTGCCTATAAAGTTAGAAAATAGGTACAGGTTTAGAATTGGTAGTGAAGGATAATGATCACGTTTAGGCAATTTTTCATAGTATAAAAGGCTTGGACATTAGAATAATAATGATCAGATTAAGATATAAGCAATTTAGGCCCAAAGAGATAGTGAACATGACCCTTTTGGTAATATTCAAGTATATAACTAAAATATAAAACCATGATGGATATTTTCCAAGTTTACAAGGTAGAGGAACTACATAAATCATATTTTAGAAAATATACAACTCTATTATGGGTATTATGGGATGATTATGGAAATTATTTATGCTTGGAGGTCTTATTCATTACATACCTAAAGTAATTTCTATTTAATATGATGACACCATCAAATGCATTTTGTGAAAAATCATCATCCCCAATGATATCTTATGCCCCTGGGCATTCCTTGTTTATTCCCTTCACAAATATTAACTTAAGAGACTTTGCATCCATCCTATTTTCTTTATATTTTTAATGGTTCAACAAGAATCTTTGGAAGTAGTCTTCTAGTGGTTCCTTATCCTTTTTTGAGATTTGTATTATGTTATCTCTTTCAAAATATTTCCATCTATTTTAATATTGATATTTGAAAAATATATATATTTCATATCCTTCCAATTGATGACTACAATGTTTCCCAACCCCATGAACCAATAGAGGGATGCATTTTTTTAGTGTGGATAGAAATAAATTCAGCTTATGGGAATCTTGACTATATTTGTAACTATGCCACTAAACATTTGTCTCAAGTAGGAATATATTTAGGTCCTAACTTACCATTCCCATGAAGTTAGGTATAAATGATAGGGGAATGTTTTTCATGGGTACATTACACATAGTGGTGTTAATGGGGAATTCTATTATTAAGGCCTCATTTCAAAGGGTTTCATCCTCCATATCTTCCATAATTTTACAAACCACTCACGTACTAGTGACATTTTCAACCCACTCTTTAAACAACTTATCATTTTTATTAGTCTTAGGTGATTAATGAATGATGGCTCAAGGATTTGTTAGGGGAAAGGAGGATATTTTGGATGGAGGTGATGGAGTGAAATCTTTTATAAATTATTATGGAGATTTGAAAAAGATGTCATATTAGTCATTTGGGTCTGGGATTATAGGTTACTTTATTTTGGATGGAAAAAACCTTGGTATTATATTTTAAAAAGAGTTTTAGGTGAAGGAAAAAGGAAATGAATAATACATTCTTTTAAATAATGTTGCCAAGTTGGTAGTCAAAAATCAATATATATTTTAGGGGTATGCAACTCCTATTGTCCTTTACCTTTATATTTATTGAATAATTGAGCCAAAAATCCTTTAATTGTTGCCTCTTTTGATATAATTGTAGTGATAGGGATGTGTTGGCCACAAGTGTACTTGTTTGACTTATTTATGCTAATGATGATGCCTCATCTTCCATTCTTACATCATAAAATAGTATCCTAGGTAGTAACATACCCAAGTGATCCATCTCACCCTACATACATTTAATCAACCTTCCTTTTAAATATTATTTGAAATGAATTGTAGGGGGTTAATTTTATATGGAAATAAAAAAATATTTTGATTTATCTAAATTAAATAATTTAAAATCTTAAATTAATCTAAAAAGCATGGAAAATATTATAGAAAGTAAGAACAACATTATATAGATAAAACATCTTACCCAACTTCTTAGGATAGTAATGTTTGATATCTATTCCTAGCGACAATGCCAAAATGACAAGTAAAATTAAAACATAAATTAGTCAAGGTAGCTAAGGTTGCCTATAATATAAATGGATCATCTAAGGAGTAGCCATTTGAATTATTAATATTTTTACTTTCACCAACTTTCAACCCAGGTTAGGTATTTTGACAATATGTTGACACTATAGATGACATAGTAGATTTGTTCAAAGGTTTAAGTGGTAAGGTTTCATATAGATAAACAAACTTGCATGAAAAAAATTAAGACATATGCATGAAAGTACATGATATGAACTTATTTGGGAGATAATTAAAACTAATGATATCTTGGAATTTTATTCACACAATATTTGCATTAAACTTGATAAAATCATAAGTGTATCTATTGAAAATAGAAAAATTATGTAAATAATGTGACACAATGTAGAGTTGGATCTAACTAATGATATAATCTTTACCAAAAACCTCACGAGTGGGATCTATCTAAGTTGGTGTTTTGTCACAATCCCCTCCTTTTCTTATTATAATTGTTTTGAATCACTTCTCTTGAATGAATAAACATGTATTAATGCGGTTATTTCTATATTGATGTTAGAAAATTAAAAAATATGATCAAATCATTTCTATAGAATTTTAAATGACTACTCTATATTTGTTTATTTCTACCTATGCCTTGCTACCAACTCTTTAAATATGGAAGGAATGTTTACTCTAATCATCTAGATACAATAAAAATGAATATTACCTTTTGGTGGTTTTACAATAATCTAATAAAACATTATGTACATGCTTTGTAATTCATCTATAGATAATAATCAATAAATAATAAAAAAAGACTTTGAATAGTTTATTTCATAGTTACAATAGCTTATAGACATCATCTAATAGAAAGAAGATGCTAATGATGTATTCAGACATTGATTTAGTCTTATAATATATTGTAGGATCTATCTTGTGCTCAAATTATTGGAGAAGTCCACCTTACACCAATTTCTAATTGTATCAGTCTTAGTTGATTTTAGCAATAAGTTTTGTGTGTTGGAATCGACCGATAAATTTTCTTTTATGGTTTGTAAAAATTGTCATGGCTTATGACATGTTGGAAAAACTATCTCATTGTTAAGGGTTAATACGATATTTGTACATGTTGGTATGGTATTAATAGGAAATGGATACCTATTTGGTATAGGTTGGCTTGAGTTGATATGAGATAAATAACCAATTTACATGAGTTTGCCTATCCATTCATTTGGCTTGCATAGTTGATATGCGATAATTACCCAATTTATATGAGTTAGCCTATCCATTCATAAACCTTATTATTTCATTTCCATTGATTCCTTCTCTACTTCATAACTTGCATGTACTAGATTATTAGTAAACCAAAAATATAAATAATAGTAAGTGATAAAATCTTATTCATTATATAAATAATTTTAATCATAAAAACCCCAAATTTATGTAAATCATATTCATTACTAATATATAGTAGAATAGAGTATAAAAGGGTAAATTTGAGATGTCAAAAATGAGGGGAAACAATTCAATAGAAGAGGTTATGGAATGGATTTTTTGATAGTTTCTCAACTCATTAGTCACGATCAAGATTAACAAGACAATCCTAGATATTGTGTTTTTGTCTATCCCTTGACCCCTTTCCCAATTTGTTAAGTTCATTATAGTTTATTTCTCAGTTTGGACATAAATAAGGTTTTAATTTGAATTAAAAATATATAAAAATTTTAATGTATTTAACAAAATCAAACAATAAAAATATGTTCCGATTTCTTTTTTTTATGCCATTTATTGAATTGTAATATTATAATTGTATTTCTAGAAAAACACCCTTTTTAACAAAATTTGATTTGAAGTATTAAAGTAACATATAGTCCTATGTGTTTCTTGATTATCATACATAGTGATAAGTGCCATGATTTTTATAATACACTGGATTTATTTTTGGAATGTATGAGTTTTATTTTCAATCTTGTCTAAGAATATTGGTTTGAATAAGACAAAAAATTTCATAACTATTTTTTTATGGTATTGTAAGGATTATTTGAGTTGATTATAGGTTTTGAATAAGGACAAATAATTTTGGGATCTCTGCAACTAAAATATAAAATATAACATAGGTATTTTTTCTAAGAATACATAGAGGAAGGTTTACAAAAAATTTCAACATAATATAATGTCCTCTGACCAGGATCAACTAAAACCTTCTAAAATTGAACTCAACATGTCATGATCAACCAATAAATTAAAAAAATTATAATAAAATTTTATAGTGAAAATTTATAAGAAAATATAAAATTTATAACAACATTATAATGTTAGATGAACTCTTTATCTTCATGCATTAAGATGTTAATTTTTTAGATGAATATATAATATACAAAATAAAAAGGTCAATATTATTAATATTTTTATTTTTTTATTTCCATGTGTAATATTATTGGTCAGTTTGTTAATTGTGGATAAACTCTGTAATCTTTATAATACACTAGATTTATTATTTGATTGTATGAGTGTTTATTTACAACTTGTATAAGAATAGTGGTTTGGTTGAGCAAGACCCATAATAATTACTCTTCATTTCAATGTTATTATTAGGGCAATTTTATCTAATAATGGCTTTTGAGGAAGGTTGAGCCATTTAGAGAACACTACAGATCAATTCTATAATCTTAGAGAAGTTTTTAACAAGTAGGATCAACCTAAAGCATACACAAAATATCAAAACAATTTGAAATCATTTAGGAATGATTGATAACACTATTCCAAAATTAGACTGAGCTATTAATATCAAAGCATCAATTATTTTTAAAAATGTTAAGTAATGAAAATTTATAAGCAAATAAAACATGTCCTAAAACATTATATGATGCAAACAAACTCCTTATATTAAATCTTTGATATGTCTATTTTTCAATTTAACCATAAAACATAAAATTAAAGTGTCAATAATATTGAACCATCTTGCTGAGAGAAGTCTTCATACATAACATAAGTGTTAAAATAATCCTCTAAAGATATAATAAATGAAAAAGAAAGAATTGATTTCCAATACCTGTATATTATAATTTGTTTGTGCAGTTTTATTCAAAGTAATAGAATTAATGTAATAAATAATAATGTTTTGGATAAGGAGGATTTATGTTTAACATATGTAGATAGTTCTAGATAAGGTGCATGCTAGGGATAAAAAATTAATTACAAAAGGTCACAAACATGTTGTCTAAGGATATGATATTTTTAACCAATTGTATTTGGGATTTTACGATGTGTAACAAAGTAGTCGTTGAAATGTTGATGGTGGGAAATATATACCAGCTAAAAATGTATAAAAAATAATGACTCCTCTATTTCATATGGAAGAGGAATTTCTTGTTATTGACATTTAATAATTGTCAAAATATAAATATTGAACATCATATTAAAATAGGGTAAGTCTGACACAACCACCTCATAACTACTCTAATTTTTTAAGGATGTTTTGAGTTTATTAGAATTTGTGAAATGAAACATAATTTTAGGATCTCCACATCTCAATTCTAAAATAGAAGAGATGTTTTTAATGAACAAGATTAGATGATAACATAAGTAAAATTTATTCAAAATTTGACATCAACTAATTAAGATTAGCCACACCCTACAAAATTAGAAAACCAACATAGGGAATAAAACATTTTTAATAAAATTACTTAGTAAACATTTATAACAAAATATAACATCTTACAAAATTATATAGTTCAAATGAACTCATTATCTTCAAGCTTTGTGATGTTTATTTTCAAACTAAAATATAAGAAAATCAAAATTCCTTGGTGAGATAAGTATAACAAGCATGATTATATTTATATGACATGGAACTCTTAGACATTTAATTGGTAGAAAAATCACCACAAACAATCACAATGAATGTTTCATGTTCATTATTAAGTTGTTTCATTTTGGTATGAAACGTTAGGAAAAAATTATTATAATTATACCATCCTTGAAGGACATTAATTTTATAGGGTGAGTTTAAAATGTTTGAATACAAATTTCTTTTAAATTAATAGTGGGACATCACAATATCTAAACACGTAAATTACTTTTCATTTATAATAGCACTCGATATATATGAACACAAAAAAAAATTTTATATTTAAAGAATGACCCCTAACCCACCCCCACACACATGCAAATGAGAGGGAGTCAAAGATTACATCTGAATACCTACCTTAAACACAACTAGTAACTAAATTAGGATATTATTTATATGTCATAGTTGTTTTTATGGGGAAACTTGTTGTCATCAAATTTGATAGAAGTTTGGACATTTTAGGATTCAGCATATGTTTAAGGGTATCTATTGGGGCCATAAATTAAAACAAGACATTGAGGGCCATAGTGGAATATGCCAAAGTAGGAGACCAGAATCCCTAGTACACCTCTGGTGTATGTTATTTTTATGTCATTTGAGTGGAGTGTTTGTTGTGTTTTGGAAGAGAGTGGATGAGTGTAGAAATCTAGCACTAACCTATAATGATATATGTTTATTGAGGAGATATTTATGGCCATCCAAATAGTTAGATTCAATATAAATCAATCTCCCCCCCTCTTGGTAAGACTCAGATTGTTGAAATAAATTTTCCTTGCATGCCTTGCTAAGTGTTTATTGAACATTATCATTGACAAGGATGTGTGTGACCTTTAGAGAATTCTTGTTTCCTCCATATTAAATGTTTATTAATATGCATAATACATCCCCAAATAAATCTATACCATTAAAATGAAGGTACATTACCAAATTTAATATATTTGAAGTGAAACTTGTTAGAGTTTAGTGCTAAAAACTATACATAAAAATAAACTTTAATCCTATTTGATATCTTTATACTTATCAATTTCAGCATCTTATACCTCCTCCTTTTGAATCCTGTCCAAGATCTGTTAGTTTAGATTTATATCCTACTAATGCTTCTTTCTAACTACACTCTTCCTTTATCTCATCATCTAAGTATTACTATTTAAACTAATAGATTTTGGTCTTGACTTCTAGATTGGAAAGATGATCAACTATCTTCTTAACATTTATTGTGTGAAACTAATATATAGATATGATAATTTTTAAATCTTATATAATGTCGTAAAGGTGGTATCAAATATTTTAATTTTGACACTTATATTCAAAGAATTTATAAGAATTTTAAAGTCACTTTCAATACTTAATTTTTTTTACTTTATCTTTGAATATGTTTTCCACCTTGTATCAACTTATAGTTTAATATTTTATTATTATAGTAATTTAATGTTACACATATAGCTAAAATGCTTGATTTATTGTACACCTATAATATTGTAGTTCCCAAATCATAAAATGTTGATTATGGTTTATATTTGCATTGTGTGAGGATTTAACCCTTATTATAGTGATGACTGGATTCCACAATACCTTAGCATTGGAACATATGATTATGTGAGTTCATTTTCATCATGCTTATTCTTACATGCATGTGGAAAATAAATTTCATTAGGATAGTGGTAATTTTTCAAGGTCCCCTAGAGATGTTTCAACTTTTTAGATAATATAGTCATTGTCATCACATTATAAGATTCAATTAGTGTTTCTCACATTGGCTAGATATTTTGCATGCAATAATTTACCTAGGCAGTCATGGTATTAAATCTCCTTCATTTAACGGTGAATCTCCCATGCAAATATGTCTATCTATCTCTAATTAATTACATCTTATAGTTATTCACAAATTAAATAAATTATGTGTAATTTATTTTAATTGAGGGTATTACTTTTATCACTTCATTCATGATCCATAACAAAGTGACTTTGCAGCAAGTAAGTAGCTAGTTTTGGAAATGTGAATGAGGTTTCAAATAGAGTGAAGAATGGGTAAAAACTAGAAGGCTTGGGAAAGGAAAGAAACAAGAGAAATTCACTTCACAATAAATAGTTTTTTAGAGTTTATTATATACGTGAAAATAGATAAATATATAATTGTGATAACCTTTTTAGCTAATGATAAATAAAATAATGAATTCAATTTTGATAAATAGATAAAACAAGGTTTACCATTTTATCTTCATAGAATGCACATAATGACTCTCATAGACACAATGTTCTATAGAAAGCATACTTCCTTCTTATTCACTTTTAGAAAAATTCATACAAAATAGTCTAGATATCTAAACACAAAGTTTTCGATTGCTTAAGATTTATCATACAATGGTTACAATTACTTACTTCCAAAAATTATCATCCCCTAGCACACATGCCTACACTTATATTTATACAAAAACCAATGTCAAAGGCTAAAAGGAGTTAATTTATTCAATTCCCATGTGCTGTGAAAAAAGTTGAAGGTTGTTGAGTGGCATCTTCCTTAAATTTCTCTTCTGTGACATGCAATAGTTGATGAAAAGTAGTCATACTTGGACTTCTTGTTTGGGTTAAACACTAATTCTTTGCATGCTGCGTAGAAGTAGCTCTTAGTAATTTTTTTTACAAAATAACTTTAATTAATGGTGTTTTGGCTAAATTACTTATGTATTTTAGCTTTACAAAGTAATTTTAATTTATAAATAAATTGTTCAATGACATCTCTTAACAAAGTAATTACTTGAAACAAGATTACTCAAAGTACATTTGAAAATAAAAGAAGAATAATGAGGAAGAAGAAAGGAAGAAGTCTCCATTTTTTACACGAGACAAATATCTAGTCCAATCCATGAACTTGTTCTCTACATTTCTCCTTGTATTTGATGTGTTGAGACATCATTAGTTTTATGGATACATCATCAGGCTTAACAAGTGCTTGTCTCTCTTTCTCAAATCTTAGAATTTCTTTATCTAATCTCCTACAATGAGATTTTAACTTTTCAATCCTTGGCTCAAGTCTTTTTTATCTCTTATTGATATTTAATAAACTCTTTGATAGATTTGGCTGTGAAAGAAGTTACAACTTTGTCCATTCATTGCTTGAATTGTTCATATAGCTGCTCCAATGTCCTTGTAACATTATTAGATCAGATACCAATAACACCATACATGGAATCTTCCATATTTGTCTTTGTAATACATGAATTTTCTTCCAAACTCTTCATTTCCTCACTCATTTCTTGTAGAGTATTTATATGAAAATATAGGAGATACCCCGCTTGCTTTATCTTCTTCACAGATCCATCAAGAGCAATCTTTTATTAAATTAAAGTTTTCTCATTCAAATTTTCTATTGTTTGTAGGATTTCTTGTTGCAACTCAAAAATATTATTTTAAATCTCAATTTCTTTCATCACTATCTTTACTTCTACCAATTTATTCAAAATAATAGCATGAGCATCTATAATACTAGGGAAGATCTTCTGAGTAGTTCTATGCATTTTCTTTATCCACTAGTTGACTGCTTTTGCTTTATCTCCAATTTCTTCCACTTCTGTGATTACTTGTTTTGTAACTATAACATCTAAAAGTAGTGGTTATTGAGGAATAGACTTTTCCACCTTAGCAATTATTTCACATAGTTATGTATTTTGTTCTTTCAATTTGGCCTTAGCAGCCTTCTCTTCATTAAGCTTTTTAAAAAGAGTATTTATTAGAGTTTGGGTATTTTGATTCAAACCCTCAATAGTAACCTCTCCCAAAGATACCTTAGTTATTATTAAATCTTTTTTTGTAACTTCACTTTTACTCATCCCTTGTGCAGTAGTTAACATTTTTACAAACTTTTATCTTGATGATTCAATCAACAATTTGGAAGTTACTTTGGCTAGTTTGGGAT
The DNA here is from genome assembly GCA_037957365.1 of Torreya grandis. Lineage (NCBI taxonomy): Eukaryota > Viridiplantae > Streptophyta > Pinopsida > Cupressales > Taxaceae > Torreya > Torreya grandis. The sequence continues at coordinate 1,018,685 of JARHVA010004999.1, forward strand.
TTTTGCCTTTCTTATCTAGACTTATTAGTAGTTTTAAGTCCATCTCCTTTAGATTTATCACTTCTTTAAATTTTGGAGCAATTTGCATAGCCAACCAAAATGAGAAGTCTATAAAAGTGGAAATATCTGTATGAACCACCATCTATTGTTGACTATCTTTAATCACTAGTTCCTAAGAAGGAACTTCCTATGCCTCAATTTCTCTCTGGATCTCTTTCTTAGAATCTTTTTCAACATGTTTCTCAATTTTTGTTTCTTTTTCTTTGTCATTTTTTTAATTAATACCTTCTTCTCTTTGTGTTTATTAGCAATTTTTATTATTACTACTCCAAGATCTAATTATTTCTTAGCTTCTCCTTATTTTGTTGTTTCAACTACTTTCTCCTTTTCATGTTTAGTTTCTTTTGACTTCTTAGTAACTAATTATTCTCTAGCTTCCTTTTCAAGCTCAACTACTTCTTTCAATTTTTCTTGTTTCTCTCCCAGAGAAGAAGTCTCTTTAGTGGTTGATTTTTTAGGTTCGTTATCAATGGTAGGTTGTTTTTTTTGGAGGAAGTGGTGGCGAAATACATGGAGATGATGGAGGAGGAAGACAAGGAGCAATAATGTCTTTTTTAATGAGATTCTTATGAACTTTGGTGCTATAAAACTTAGGATGAGGCATTAGTACTGATGGATCTATGGTGGGTGTAGTGGAAGTTGGAATGGAAGGGGTGGTGGAGATATCAAGAACAACCATATCAATAAAAGAAACCAATGGTGGAGTAGAAACAACTTGCTGAATAAGTTCCTTATCCTTTACTATTGAATAGGTATCATCACTATTTCTTTTGAAATTTATCTTCTTTATAGGTCCTTAACTACTCTCTCCTTGTACCATTTCTTTTCTCTTTTATCCTACATGGGTGGTTTCCTTCATAAATTTCTTCATGCAATAGTCTTTGTTAAGGAGCCAAGTAGAAGTCATTACCACGACATTTGAAGTTTTATGAAAAATAGACTTGTCATGATCCTTTCTAAAAATGATTACTAGAAGTGGGACATTATCCCCTCATACTGTATGAAAATCATTGCTTGTGATAACCCCATCATCCTAAATATCCTTGGGGATGGTGGCCAGATCGAAATCATGAATTTGTTCCACAGCCAATCTATTGTTATCTCTTCTCCTCACATCAAACTCATCTCTGTATTCACTTCAAAAATCATAAATTGCTAGGATATGCATGTATTCTAAATAAATTGTATTTTGTACCACCCCTCTATAATCAAAGTTAATCTTGGACTCAAAATGTGCTTGGGTGTATGATGGTACATCTCTTTCTGTACATTTCTAACCTTATAAATACTTGGATAATGGTGATGACCAATGATAATGGGAAAGTTGATGTCTACATGATGATCTTTTGACTGCAAGTCATGTAGTTTAATTAGTTGTTTGGAAATTTCTATGAGAATCCTTTTGTCACTTGGGTATCTGGGTAATTTGATAGGTGTTCCCAGGAAACCTCCCACTTTGATGTATGTAAATTCAGAGAATTGAATTAAAATGCAACCATGTTTTAAAACTATATCCCATGCTTCATTTAATAATCTTTTATGCTTCAAATCTATATTCAATTTGTAAATAAGTTCATAAAATAACACACCAATTATTACAATGTAATGTTTGTAGTATTCTGAAAGCACTAGTTGAGGATAAAACTCATATAATGACATAGATGACAATGTGCCTTTTGTCCTTAGTCTCTAAAAGGCTCCACTTGAAGCTGCTACATACACAAGGTATGAGGTCATTTTGAAGTCAAAAGTCTATAATTCATTCCTTAACTATTGATCCATATTGTTACTTATCATTATTTCCCATTCAATCTTGGAAGAGCTTCGGATAACATCGATGATTCTGATATAAGCATACATTCAGGGTGAGAACCATTTGGCTTTCTTATCTCCATTAATTCTACATAGTAATTAAATTATATCATCCACCTCTTCAACAAAGTTTGATCTCAATATCTTCTTAGGGAACCTTGATGCTTGTTTTGCTCTCTTCAAGTAATATGTACTCATTATATTAATACATTCTGATGTCTTAGTTTCCCATTGTTTATTAGATTTTTCCATTGTCATATCAATTAATTTTGGTAATGTTAGGATAATATGATATAATCATACTAAACTTAAGTACAATAAAAGACTTAACATAGTATTCAACAAATTACCATAAACAAATTTAAACCTAACTTCATTATATAAAAGTTATACACTAAACACCTTAAAAAAAAACTATACAGTAATAATAATAAACAAATAAAATTTTAAAGAGTAAATCTTAAACAAACAATATAAAATAAGAACTTAATAACAAACAAAATCTAATTAAGTGAATAATAAAATCTAAACATATAAAATAATTAACTTAAAATATCTAAATAAATATTTAAAACTTATAACCTAAAGGCTTTCAAAAAATCTAAACAAATATAATAATAATATGTTGTCATAAAATATAAAAAATTAAAAAATAGACATTAATAAAACCTAATTAACAAATTATTAAAAAAATATATAAATAATTAAAGCTAAAATAATTTAAAAATCTTAAATTAAACAGACTTTATATTACCCATCGCTATGCAGGATGGAAATTGTGGTTTAGATGAATCTTGACAGTGCCATTAGACATGAAATTGTATACCAAGAGCTACACGACGCTGAGCAGAGTTTGTTGGGATACAAAACACGTTGGGGATGAACTCAGACAAGAATGGTGCTATCGAACTGAAACACATCTATAAATATTTTTCGTCTCAAAAACCTTCATGTGCATCGTTTTCTGTGCTAAACAGCTATATGAATTTGCATAATTTCATCAAATTGTTTCTACGTTTTGTTTTCCTATCTCTCATCTTTCTAGAACACTTCAAAATTCTGCTTTTTGTCAAGAATTCAGAGAGAGATCACGATTTTACTGAATGTGTAAAATAAAAAAATGCCTTCATGAATATAGAATGAAAAAACGAACATCATGGATAATAGATAGTAGAGAGAGTGGACAGGGTAGAGGAATAAAGAGAATTCATTTTGATGATGAATGCCAACAGGGTCATATGTGGTCTTCACTATTCAATCATTACTAATATGTAAGAATGGGCGGTAAACATGATGATGGCATTTTCTCATAGTCAGCATAGCATTTCCATTATATTGTGTGATAAAATAATGAATGACAAATTTTTTTGATTAGATTGGCCTAGACATTCTGCTTTGATACCAGTGGCAGAAATTAACCTACTAACAATAAAGAGCTATATCTTAGGTATGCATAAGCATAATCAGTTAATCATATTCATTTAATAATTCAATATAATTTTACAAATATATATTAGATGTCTTATAACTATTCTCTTTAATGATAGGTTATAATTGTTCGAACTACTAACAACTACTATCTTATAAATACCTCACTATCTTAATTACTTACGTAACAATCTCCACACATATTAACACATATAATAATATTTTCTCATCTAATAATGATATCACTAACAATATTATTTCTAACAATAACAATATTTGACAGGCTGTATTTAGGATAATATGATATAATCATTTATAAAGAATGCAAGATAATAAACACTCGGATGTGATAGTATTTGTTATTACAGAATAAAATTGTTAAATCTCAGAAAGGAAGACACATATGTATGATGGCCCTCGAGAGGATATAGATATATAGAAATAGAAATAATAAGTGAAGCTGAGATGGGTATGATGTTCCCAGTGGAAAATTAGATATAAATATAATCAATGAAGCTTGAATGGGTACGGTGCATGCCACAAATGACAGTAAGTATTATATGTACAATGAAGAGTATTATTGTGTCCTTAACAACATAGGATATAAGTTGTGAATATATAACAAGGAACGTGAGGGTATGATGCCACCAAACGATATATAAGATAGTAAAAATTAAAAAAACATGACAAATTCCTCCTTCAACGGTACAATATAGTAAACGGACCTCGAGAGGGGTGATTTTGATTTTTTATTTATTTATTAATATATCGTCCATTAAAACTTCCAGATTTGTTTATAATACATACACATCAAATAAAGTTATTATGTAGATATTTAATTTGGGTATTTAATTAGATATTTGTTATGATATTAGTGTATATATGTATAGAAATTACTGGTTTATATTAAGTTTTTATTAGAAAATCTTTTTTTTGTTGTGTCTAATGTTTCTTTTTAATACTTTATGTTATTCTTGTAACTTTAATTTTTTTGACCTTAGGTTCATAATAGTGCTTCCATTAAATTAAAAACTGTTGAAAATATGGTAAATTTTTTTTTGGTTTGTATGATCACGATTGGTACTTGAATGTGAAAAAATCAATTTAGATATTCATCGATAGTTTTCTATGATCATCCCAATGATGTTAGTCATCACTATGACCAACCTAATAGTCATATTCGTTGTGGTTTTTTGTGTCCCTTGATGCCTTTGTAGAATTGTTTGGTTTATTATATCTTATTTATTTGATTACATGTTAGTAAGATCTTAATATGAATTCAAAAAGTCTTTAAAATTAAAAGCATGTTAATGTATTTAGAGGAAGCACAAAGGAAGAACAAAAATTAGTTTTTCCTTTTATTCCGTCTATTTTTGTGTAAAATCATAATTGTATTGTTAAACAAACACCCTTTGTATCAAAATTTAAATTTAAATAGAGAAAGAGCATATATTCATTACTAGTTTCTCATACATAGGGATAAGGTTTGTGATCCTTTAGTACATTAGATTTATTGTTGGACTGCATGATTTTTTGATTCTAAGTTGTCTAAGAATAAGGGTTTCACTGAGGCATGTCACTCATGTCTCTCATAATTACTCATTTTTTAATGGTATTGTATGAAGATTTGAGTCCATTTTGGCTTTTGACTAAGTAGAAGTGATTTTGGGAGCTATATATCTCAACTCTATAATATAAGAGTTGTCTTTGACAGCTAATAGTAGAGGAACATGTATGCAAAACTTGAATACAATCGGCCACACCAATAGTAGACTAGATCAGCCACACCCTCCTAAAATTACATGAGTGGTTAGTCATGACATTTCAATGACTATCATGATGATTACATTCCTGAGACTCATTAGTGAAGTGTTAGAGAATTTTAATGTTAAATCTTTGATTTTATGTTTGGATGAAATACTTATTTTCATAAAGACGAAGAAGGAATACTTTGTAAATCTAAGAAAATTGTTGCAATGGTTATAAGATGAAAATTTGTTTAATTTGAAGAAATTTGAATTAATGAAGGAGATGTTAGTATATATGAGTATTTTAATTTCCCAAGAAAGTTTGAAGATGGATCAAGAGAAGGTTCATACTATCTTTTAATGGTTATCACTTAGGATTACATCTTAAGCATGAAACTTTTATATCTTAGCGAGTTTCTATAGGAAGTTCATTTGTAGCCTTAGTGGAACATTTGTACCTCTCACAAAGTTAATGTAAGGTAGTAGAAAAGATTTATTATAGAGTTTAGAAGAAGTAAATAACTTCAAATAATTGAAGAATAAAGTGATTGAGTAGATAGAGTCGGCATAACATTATTTTAATAATGAATTTATCTTTTATTGTGATGCAAATATAGGGTTTATGACAAGTAAAAAAAGTTAGCCCATCATTTATGTCAACTATAAACTTAATGATTCAAAGATAAATTATTCAATCTACAATTAGTATTTATATGCCATAGTACAAGAACTCAAGAAATGGAGGCATTACACAGTTTTCATGGATTTTGTGTTCTGTAAAGATTATCAACCACTAAAACTAATAAATAGCTAAGATAAATTATAAAAAATATATATGAAATGAGTTGATTTTCTGAAAATTTATTACTTTATGTTGAAGCATAGAAGTAGTAAGCACAATAGAGAATAAATTACAATGTATATGTGTCTCTTGTTTAATGAGACCTACGTAGAAGTCATATGATTTGATTTTATAAATAAGTTTTAATCATTGGATGAATATTTCAAGGTTGCATGGAAATCATAAATAAAATTAGTAAGTGTGGATAAAACACCACGATTAATTAATTTTATTCAAGAAAGTTTATTTATTTATTTATTTTATTTTATTTTATTTTTATTTTTAAATTTTAAATAACATAATTATAACACATACCGATAGATTTAATGTGAAAAATAATTATCAAATAAAAACATAATGGAAAACTAGAAAGTTATTTTAATAGTGAAAAAACATATACACAATTAGCTGAAAACTAATATTTTCAAAAGATGGATGTTGTGGTGTGAAAGTATGTATAAGGGTCCAAATTTTTATACTTGGAAAAAAGAAGTCATAGGAAAAGGTTATATCTATCATTACCTATTTCAAAGAGACCATGGGAAGATATTAACAAAGTTTTGTTTTTTTTTTTTTTTTTTTTTTTTTGTCTTTTTTTTTAATTATAATGATTAACTAAAACTCAAAGAAGACATGCTTATATATATGTAATTATGGATGATTTTAAAAAACAGCGCATTTCATTGTATGAAATAAAATAAAAAGTGATATGAATATATTTAGTTTGTTTTTTTGTTAAAAGTGTGGAATTGTATGGATTGTTATAGTTTTTTTATATAATTTTTAAAATGGCATATTTCATTACATGAAATAAAATCAATGATAGTTTGCATATAATTAATTGTTTCCAATGAAATTATATAATTGTATGGATTGTTGATAACATAGTGTTTAATAGAGATAGAAATTTTGTTAGACATTTTTGGAGGACTTTTTAGAGGAAGTGAAATACAAACAATAGTTTAGTTTAATATATCATTCTCATATCAATGTATAATTAGAGGTAGTCAAAATAAGTCTTGTTAACATGTTATGGTGTTAGATAAGAGGAAATACAAGAACATGACATTAAATTATAGTGCAAGATGTGTTTTTTTATAACAATTCAGTTAACAAAAGTATTGGAAAGACCATATTTCAGATTGTTTATGGAAATATTCGAAGAGTAATTACATAATTTTAAAACATCAAAGATAAAATAAGGAGAGTTATAAAGCATAATATTTTGTTTACTACATGTAAAACTTACATCATCAAGTACATAAATAGCTGGAAAGAAGCACTTCTTAAATTTAAAAACACATATGTAATTCCTAAATTTAAAAACACATATGTAAATAGAATACAAGTAGATTAGATATTAGGAAACTTATTCTTAGTACATATAACAAAGGGTATATTTGTTAAACGAACATATGAAAATTTGAATTAGAAGAATATTAGACCATGTGTATTTTTGTGACTATTTGCATCTAATGGATATGAGATTAGGTTTCCTAAAATCATAGATATTTCCGTGCATTTTCAATGTCACGGACCTATATCCTTATTATGAGGTCAAGGCATTAAAGACAACATGAGTGAAAAATATAAAAAAGTTGATTAGTGATGGAAAATTATTGAAAAATTAAATGAAGTGTTGGAAAAGGTTATATATACAAGTTTAAAAAAATTATGTTCAAAAATAATTATATAGAATATCTAGTAAAATTGAAAGGTTGATAAGTTCAAAGATGTGACTTTGATGAGAAAAACATGAATTGTTAAGTAAAAAGTACATTTTGAGAGGCTCATGCAAGGCACATGACTATGAGCTCATGTTTTATTAATCAATTAAAGTGTATGATGTTGGAGAATTTGAGTTCACAAATAATCTTACATCAAATAAAATATTTTATTTAAAACAAAATTAATTTGTTATTGTGTGAAAGTCTTTATCTTCACACAAGTTATTTTGTGTATATATTATGCACAAATTTTATTTTGTTATGTTTTTAGTATGTGAAACTTATGTCACTCGAGAATTATTTTCACCATTTATTTTTGGGGAAGGCCCTTATCTATCTCAAAATTGATTTAGGTGGTTTGTGTAGAGAAGGAGATTTGAGGTCTTACAATGCAATAGTATTTATGAGTGATTTTCTCATAAAAATATGTTAGTGTATTGTTTATGAGAATTTACTCACAAATTATTGTAATCAATAATTTTTTTAAAACATTGTGCTTGAGTTTATCCACAATTACAAACTATTGTGATTTTTTTTGGTTTTTCATAAACTATCTTTAAATATCAAAAGTTATTTCAATGTAATATGTGAATATCTAAAAAAAGAACCTTTGAGATTTATTATCTATTTCATCTTTAATTATTTTATTCCTAGATGATTGTTGTTATGCTTGTTGAAAACTACATTTTATGTGTTATCAGTGATGTATTATGACTCCATAAGACTGTATTTTATATTTAATAATTATTGTAGATAACAATGTTTTAATGTAATTAAGTTGATCATTTTCATAAACAAAATGCCCCCAAACTTGAGAGGGTGAATTGAGTATATAGAGAGTGATCATGTTAGAGTTGTTAGAGTAAAATAATTGTCATGAAAATCATTGATATTGTTATAAAATTACATTTCTTTTCAATGCTCATCCTCAGACTATATTGTATGCAATAGGTATCTATTTTATATGAAATCAATAAAGGAACAATTATTATTATTATTATTATTATTATTATTATTATTATTATTATTATTATTATTATTATTATTATTATTATTATTATTATTATTATTATCATCATCATCATCACAAGTGTATGAGTCAGTTTGTTGTTTGTATTTGTTTTATGGGTTGTGTGATTTATGTTTTATTTTTAATTGGATCTCTTTATCATGATTACATCATTAAATTTTATTAAAAAAGTTTCGGTATAATATCATCCAAGTAAATATTTTTGTCACAATAATATATATTTTTTTGGAATATTAATAAAAAGAGGTGAACGTAACACAAACACTTTTAAGGGTGTAGTGCAATAAATGTATGATAAGATAGGTGAGAATTTATCAATATACGATGTAAATATCTCTCTATATATATGAATTTATTGTTATTGACATTTAATTTCTATTCATAATAAATATTTAACATTGTATTAGAAAAAAGTAAGACCCCTTAGCCCTCATGTGCCATTGTGGAGAGGTTATAAGCAGTCTTCAAAGATTGTGTTTAACTATTAGGAAAAATTATAAGAATATGGTATACTTGGATAGGTTGGTGGGCTATGGCTTACTAAAATTTCCAAACTAAATAAAGTAATCATATAGATTTATGATTAAGGTTTCAATGTAAATAGAACTATTCAATTTCTTAGAAAATTAGTTTATTAAGGAAGTATTTCTTATTTTTTAATTAAATTTATTTTTTTAAAGAATTAAAAATATTATATTTATTAGAAATAATGATGAAACATCAAAATATATTATTATATTTGTTGGAAAGAATGTTAAAACAAATGTAAAATTTATAATGTACAAGTAGGAATGCAGAAACTCATGTTTGCTTTAAACTTTTATGTTTATTCCTAACTTATGTAGGCCACCTAGGAGTCACCTCAAACATGACATTTTATATATTAGCTGCAAAATTATCTCAGCAAATAAGTTGTACTAAATTTCATAAAAGAGTGATTTTTAAAATAAATTTAAGATATCTTACAACATTACATTCCTCAAGCTTGAGATGTTTATTTTTTAATTAAAATATAAAACTAAAAAATATTTAGTTTTTTATTAAAATATAAGACCAAAAAAATTAAAGGGTTATTATTATTCAACCATGTTGGTGCGAGATGTATTACAAGCAGGGATTATTTTTTAATAATAATAATAATAATAATAATAATAATAATAATAGTAATAGTAATAGTAGTAGTAGTAGTAGCGATGATGGTGGTTTCATTAAATTGTATCATTTTGCTATCAAACGTCAGTGGAAAAAAAATCTTATTAGTATAATAATGCGGTTTCAAGTTTTTAGGGCGAGTTTTAAATATTTGCAAACAAGTTTCTATGTAACAGTGGCACGTCGCATTATACAAACCCAGAAATTACTTTATATGTATAGCTGGAGTCGATATATATGAACACACATATTACTTTTTATTTATAGCAGGACTCTATACATATATGTATAGATCACCTCAGGAGCCCTGCCTAGTAGGCTTCTGGGGGCAAATTTCTTATCGGCGAATTTGACATAAGTTTGGCCATTGTAGGCTTCAGGAGAAGTTTGGGGGTAGCCGTTGGGACCATTGAGGGAAGCACGGCGTTGAGGGCCATAGTGGAATACGACAGAGCAGGACACTACAATCCCTGGCACCCCTCTCTCGTATGCTCTTTTTATGTCGTCTGATTCGGGCGTTTGCTGTGTTTTGGCAGAAGATGGATGAGTATGGAAGTCTGCCACCAACTTGTAATGATCGGTGCTCACCGCCTCTGGATTGTCCAGCTGAATATGTGAATCTGCTCCTGCAACATATCTACATCATTAAGTAATCCTTTCACTGTAAATTACAAGTCTAAACGTGTTTCTAGTTATACTAACCCTGCTGGGAACGGTCTTTAGTACCATGTTGAACGAGGAAATATTTATGGCCGTCTGGATTGTCCATCCCCCTCCCTCTTGGTAAGAATTGGATTGCTGCAAGAAACTGTCCTTCCACGCCTTGCCCAGTTCTTGTTGAACATCGTCATTGGCAAGGATATCTGTCACCTTCGGAGCATTGTTATCACCTCCATATGCAGTGTTTATTATTATGCACAACGCAGCCACAACTAAAGTCAGACCAACAGTACGAACAGCCGTTATCAAACTTTAAGATATTTCAAGTGGCAACTTCTGTGTATAGACTCGTCTATTTATAGTATTTAGAGGCCACGTCAGAACCCACAACCACTGCATAATCCGGAGATTATTGGCATATCTACTACCTTTCGCTTTAGACAAATCTGATTGATAAGCAAAGGTCAGTAGTGTTTTTAAATTTTATTTTATTGCCGTTTACATGAACTTCCTTTGATTGGATTTTAGAAAGAGTGGAAGCTGACTATGAAATATGGAATGACTTTAGTGTCCACCAAGGCTGAAGTCGAGTGACAGATGGACACACTTGTCGACATGGGATACACTTATTGACATCATTATATATATTTTTATTATGTATCTACATTATTTGAGTTTGAAAGTAGATTGAAATTATCTCGTAAGTTTTCATCTTAATTCTTTAACTAGGCATCATTCATTACTTAAAAATAATACTTGTATTTTAAAATTTAATGAAATCTTAAATTTTAATTGTTTATATATAATATTTTATTTTTTATATAAATTATGATTCGGTATGATGTGTATACATATTCATATTTATTACAATTTTAATTCCAACATTCTTAGTCTTTTATAGGGCACTTTATTAAAAATATTTTACGTTAAATTTATAATATTTCTTTTCATTCATTAAATTGGAATATATATAATATAAACAAATAAAAAAAAGAATAAATAGTCATATATATTTAGATTGTAATATATATATACACACACACGTGTCACAAATAAATATACTCATGTCTAATTAGATTGAAATATATTAAAAATAAATATAAATGTCCATATATGCACATATTAAAAATATATATGGATACGTATGTGTCTACACTAAACGTACATTCATGTCATGAGAATAAAAAACTTTATGTGAAGTACACATAAAATTAAAAAAAAAAAACTATAACTACCACGGTATGTTAGACTGAGTCTTTACGCCCTTAGTGTGGTCATGTTGATGTTGAAAAAAAAACCTATATTCAATACAAAAGAATTACCCAATCGCATATATATTTAAAAAACATGTATTAATTCTTAAATAATGAAATATATACTAGAAATAATCTCACCTACGTACTTACATGCAAATCATTAGTATGCTTTAAATCACAATGAAAACGAGTAGAAAAAGAAATTTATATTGAAACCTGATTGTGTAGATACCAATTTTGGCACCAGGGTTGTCATTACAATATTTTTGGAGTTGTCTAGTTCATACATTTCATAATATTGATTTAGTTACTTATTGGCATGTTTTTCATTTTCTTCTCTCTTTCTTCTCTGCATAGACATGTCTTATTGTTATCCTTTTGTTTTCTCTCTCTTATATGTTTTTTAGACTTGGGGTTCCCCTCCTTTCTCTTTCTCCTTCTTTTCTTTCCTTCTACTTGTTTGATGCTAATTTTTTCTATGGGCAAAATTCCATGTTCTTGCTAATAGAACCCTCGGTCAGATCCATATGTCTCTAATTATGTATTTTGTGTTTTCTAGGTTTGTTTCCTACTCCTTATGTTAGATTCGACTCCAATATGTCCCTAATTAAAAATTAACAAGGATATATATGCAATAATCCTATATGCATTCTAATATCAAGGTTCCTCCAAATTTACAAATTTATCTCTTAGATTTTCAAAGAAAATATTAGTGCAGACATATTCCAAAGGATTTATTTACAATAATAAGGAATGCACTCAAATTTCATTGCATCGTGTACCAAAAGAAGCCTAAGTGAATTTGTATGTAGTTGCATATGTACCTAGGAAGAGGACACTGAAGGGATGACTTGATTTATCCATTTACACTGTATAAAATGACATAATATCAAATTTTTAGCATATTGCAACTCCCTTGTGGTGGAATAAACTAATTACTTGTTTTTTTCTTTATTTTTCAATTGATATGTCATGAATTAAGTTAAGAAGGAAAAAATAGAATTAAACAAATCTTCTCACAAATTTGTCAAAGTGCAAGTGCAAGATTGTACATGTTTTACCATATTTTTTAAGTTAACATTTTAAATATTATCTAATACATATAAATCTTTGAAAGATTATAATGCTAAAAATATATAGTTAATAATAATTATAATTACAAAATTTTAAATAAAAAAACATGTTATTTTTGGAAATAACTTGAAATAAGTTAACTTATCTCATAGGGGTTGGTAGCTGATTGTATCGGATATATGACAATGAAAATTAGAAAAATATATGACTAGAACAGTACATGATTAGAGGCAGAGTATGTGGATATTTATGGACATGACCATGCTCCCTAAATAATAATGCAAGCCTAATGTTTACATTGACTGCAGACCTGTCCACATTGACTATGATGAAACATTGATGATTTCACCTATTAGGCATAAATCCCTCCCCCTCTAGGTTGGTAAGAATTGGATTGCTGCAAGAAACTGCAAGGCTAATGTTTACATTGACTGCAGACCTGTCCACATTGACTATGATGAAACATTGATGATTTCACCTATTAGGCATAAATCCCTCCCCCTCTAGGTTGGTAAGAATTGAATTGCTGCAAGAAACTGTACTTCCACGCCTTGCCCAGTGCTTGTTGAACATCGTCGTTGGCAAGGATATCTGTCACCTTCGGAGCATTGTTATCGCCTCCATATGCAGTGTTTATTATTATGCACAACGCAGCCACAACTAAAGTTAGACCAACAGTACGAATAGCCATCATCAAACTTTAAGATATTTCAAGTGGCAACTTCTGTGTGAGACTGTCTGTGTATAGACTCGTCTATTTATGGTATTTTGAGGCCACCTTCAAATGCGAGACGCGTCAGAACCCACAATCACTGCATAATCTGGAGATTATTGGCATATCTGCTACCTGTCGCTTCAGACAAATCTGATTGATAAGCAAAGGTTAGTGGAGTTTTTAAATGTTATTCTATTGCCGTTTACATGAACTTCCTGTGATTGGATTTTGGAAAGAGTGGAAGTTGACTATGAAAGATGAAACGACTTTAGTGTCCACCAAGGCTGAAGTCGAGTGACAGATGGACACACTTGTCGACATGGGATACACTTATCGACATCATTATTTATATTTTTATGATGTATCTACATTATTTCAGTTTGAATCTAGATTGAAAATATCTCGTAAGTTTTCATCTTAATTCTTTAATAAGATATCATTTATTAGTTAGAAATAACACTTGTATTTTAGAATTTAATGAAATCTTAAATTTTAATTGTTTTTTTATAGTATTTGATTTTTTATTTAAATTATGACTCGGTATTTTATATATATATATATATGTAAATATAAATAAAATAAAATAATGTTTATTAAATATATTTTACGTTAAATTTATAATATTTTTTTCTTCCATTAAATCCTAGTATATATAATGACAAATAGAAAAAAGAAAAAGAACAAATGATCGTATATATTTAAATTGTAAAAAAATACATATACATGTCACAAATAAATATGTCTAATTAAATTGAAATATTAAAAAAAAAGAAATATAAATATAAATATACCCACATGCACATATTAAAAATATATATGCACACGTATTTGTCTACACTAAATGTACATTCATGCACGACAATAAAAAACTTGATCTGAAGTACATATAAAACTGAGTGTTTAAGTCCTTAGTGTGTTCATGTTTATGTAGAAAAAAAAAAACCTACATTCAATACAAAAGAATTTCCAGATTGCACATATATTTAAAAAACATGTATTAATTATTAAATCATGTAGTATATAACAGAAATAATCTCACTTATGTACTTACATGCAAGTCGTTGGTATGCTTTAAATCATAATGAGAATGAGTACAAGAGTAAGTTTTTATTGAACCATGATTGTGTAGATACTAATTTTGGACAAGGCTTGTTATTTCAATATTTTTGGTGTTGTCTAGTGCATACAATTCATAATATTGATTTAGTTATTTATTGACATGTTTATCATTTTCATTTCTCATTCTTCTCTGCATAGACATGTCTTATCTTTATCCTTTTGTTTTCTCTCTTTTATATGTTTTTCACCTTTGGGGTTCCCCTCCTTTCTCTTTCTCTTTCTTCTCTTTCCTTCTTCTTGTTTCATGCTAATTTTGTTTGTGGGAAAAAATCCATGTTCTTGATGATAGCACCCTAGGTGGGATCCATATGTCGCCAATTATGTATTTTGTGTTTTCTAGGTTTCTTTCCTACTCCTTATGTTAGATTCGACTCCAATATGTCCCCAATTAAAGATTAACAAGACTATATATGCAATAATCCTAGATGCATTCTAATATCAAGTTTCCACCAAATTTACAAATTTATCTCTTATATTTTCAAACAGAAAATTAGTGTAGACACACTCCAAAGGATTTATTTATACTCATAAGGAATGAATTCAAGTTTTATTGCATCTTGTACCGAAATAAGCTTAAGTGAATTTGTATGTAGTTGCATATGTACCTAGGAAGAGGAGGCTGAAGAGATGACTTGATTTATCCATTTACACTGTAGAAAAAAGACATAATATCTAATTGTAGCATATTATAACTCCTTTGTGGTGAAATAAACTAATTACTTATTTCATTCTCTATTTTTCAATTGATATGTGATGAAATAGGTTAAGAAGGAAAAAATAGAATTAAACAAATACTCTCACAAATTTGTGAAAGTGCAAGTGCAATATTTTACATGTTTTATGATATCTTTTAATTTAACATTGTAAATGTTATCTAATGCATATAAAACATTGAAATATTATAATGCTAAAGATATATAGTTATTAATAATTATAATTGAAACTTTCTAAATATAAAAACATGTTATTTTTATAAATAACTTGAAATAAATTAACTTATCTCAAATAGGGGTTGGTGGTTGATTGTATTTGATATATGACAATGAAAATCAGAAAAATAAAGGACTAAAAAAATGCAGGATTAGAGGCAGAGTATGTGGATATTTATAGATGTGACCATGCTCCCTAGACAACAATGCAATCTTGATGTTTACATTGACTATAGACTTGTCCACACTGATTTTGATGAAACACTAAAAATTTCACCTTTTACACCTATGTCTTATTGATTGGGACGAGATGTTTTTATTGTGTTCGTGTCTCACAAAGATCATTGTTTTCCTTATCTCTAATTTGGAAACCTTATGGGTCTTAATGAAGGATTGAAACCTACAAAAATAAATGGGGAGTGTAATGGGTTGAGATAACCCAAATTATAATCTTGATGATTAAATGTTAATTACGTATAAAGATACTCTAGAGAGGGAGACAAGCCATGTGTATCTCTCCCATGTAGGGTGATTGTGCAATTATGCTTATTGAATTTATGTATGGAGCTTCAAATATGGCTTTGATACTCAATAATGATAACTATTAACTTGACTTGAGATGCTTCAGACATGCATTACAATTACTCCTAGTGAATGATCTTAAGTTTGGAAGGAATAAGACACATTTTCTCAATGTGTAATAGTGTCTAAATGTTCAATAGATAGTGTGAATCTACGCAATCAAGTCCCTCAAAAATGACTAGTTTATTTTCTTATATAGTTAAATGTTTTGATAATAGCCTTTAGCCAACCTGGAAAAACATGTGAGAAAATTTGATAAAGAGGTTTGACCATTGACCATGAAATACATATATGTAGTAGTAATGATAAATAAAGGGTCAAACCTATAGATAGATAAATTGCTTTTAAGGCAATTCTAAATAAGGGTCATGTATTTTCACATAATTTAAGAGGTTCAATATGCTTCAAGAATTAACATTTTCAAGTTCTTGTGACCAATTGTGTAGGGAATTCATTTTAGAAAACTACAACAACACATGAACTATTCATTTTCTTATATTTGAAATTTTAAAAATTTAACATTCAAATTTAAAATTTGAAATGAGAGAAATTAAGGAGTACACCTATAGGGAGATGCAACCATTTTTCCATGTAACTTGTAAAACCATGATGTAACATTGGATAAATGTTACCTCTTATTAAATCAATTTGAGATATAGTTGCTTATGTTTACCCCATGAAGAACTGAGAGTGATTAAATCCCAATTTCAGATAACTAATCAAGCCTTCAAGTTGGAAAAATGCACACTACAACTATAATAAATGGGTACCATAATCGAATGTACTAATCCAAATAAGGTGAAATCATGATGGGTTCACTATATGTGATGCCAAGGCCATTGAATAGCACTAGAATTGAATATACATCACTTGTAATATAAATATGGAATCACAAAATAGATTCACTAAAAGTAATGCCAAGTTTATTGAGTGTCACTAGACTCAAATGTCCATTACCCATAATGTAATGAATTAGATTACTACAAACAAATCTAGATTCTATTTTCATGATCGAAAGATAATTAATAATATTCATTTCACCATCATGATTATGTTACCAATACATTTGGATTAAAATATCAATAATTTAGTTTTGAATTCATAAACTATATTATAGTAAATATGTGCATGCACTAATATCATGTCTTTTAATATTTGAAAGATGTATATATATGTGCCTAAACAAATTTCATGACCTTTTTAATTTTGAAATATGTATATTAGATCATGAATGAGTATCATGTCCCCTGTATCTATTCCAAAATGATATATAATGCTACACATTTATATGATCAACTGTAATTATACATGAAACATATAGTTTGTATTCTTGTAACTATTTTATGTAGGACAATGTATATGCATCCAAGTGCTTATAATTTTATACTTTAGGTTTTTCAAAGTGAGTTTATATGTATTTCATATGCCATTATATTTTGTATCAATGTGCCAATTTATTTACTTTATTCAATTTATGAATCTCTTTAAATCTTTGAAAACTTGTATTTTATCATAGAATCTAATTTTTTATTACTTTAAATCTTTGAAATACTATACAATGTATTGAATATTTGAAACTTGTATTCTTAACCTTAGAAATGTCTATTTTTTCATATTATATATTTTTTGTTGTACAATATAATTGACTTATCATAGTTGATGATATACTTATATATAGTTGAATAATAGTCAAGAATTCCTTTGAGGGAGTTATATTCTTCTTGGCATGTTTATCTCAGGGAGATTATTTCATCCAAACAAAAGATGGGAAAGTGGAAGCACCCATTTCACTAGCATATATATAATTTTTAGGAGATGAGATATTATATGTTGTATAATTATGATTTTGTCTTCTTTAAAAAATCGATTGGGAAATACTTTTTTAATAATGATTTTAATTCAAAAGTTTTTTTCCCAATCATATATACTTTTTAGAGTCGATAAAAATAAATTAACATTAAAACAAATACAATTATCACTTGGAATTATGCACTAATGATATAACCTCAAAATTTAAAATAAGCATGTGAATTTATTTCTCTACATATCCTGATACCAAAAAATTTATATCTTGACTTTTTTCAATAGTTAAAAATCAAAATCTGCTAATAATTTTTTTTAAAAACTTTTCATCTCCATCAAACTGATTTTGGATTTGTATTAGATAAAAATGATAATAACCTGAAATTATTGATAGAACCACTAGTCTTTAGGGGTCTTTACGTATGTGATATCAAAATAGAAATAATTTAAGTAACATTTTATGTAATTGAGCATTTTTTTATTAATATCAGGGGTGAAAGGTCCCCTACCCATACAATTCTCGAGATGAAATATTACAAGGTTCTATATTATAAAAATAAATCACAACAAGGTAATAGAATAAAAAAATATAGAAAAACAACAAACACTAGAGACAATTATTACCTATAAATTTTACAAAATATAGCCATGACAGAAAAATACCCGAGCCATAATGGAAGGTACCAAAAACTTCCAAGGTAGTAGAATCTGGAAATGATCCAAGTCACCATCCAATTGCAAACAAAATTAGCTTGGAGCCAAGAGAACTAAAGCGAACCCAAACTTGGTCTAGAATGACAAGGCAAGATGGAAAACTACAAACCATGCCTTCACCAGCCACTTCAATAGCCTATAAAGTACTAAACACCTCCAAAATCCC
>JARHVA010004999.1:1042500-1080000 GCA_037957365.1 Torreya grandis
AAAAAATAATCCATATGCACAAAATGACACTAACGTTTATGAGTAAAAATCCTTCCAATTTTTTTAATTTTCTATATAATTTACAACTTAAATATGTGTGTGCATGATTTATGTGTGAATTAAATTAGAATAATAAATGAATAAATACCTACATTTACTTTAATGAAAAAATGATGAAATTTATATATTCTTTATGGGGGGTGCATCCACACTTTTTATGTTCACAACTCTAGTGTATCTATAATAAAATCATAGTTTCAAAAATAAGTCATTATCATTGGAATATAGTGTGAATATAGTAACATGAAATAAAAAAGGAAAAATTGAGCCTAGGAATGAGTACACATGTTGGAATGTGAACCATGCTACCACTCCTAGATAACTATAATTGAAAACAAAATCCAGATGAGTACTATAAATTTTATAGTGAGTTTTGCGAGATCCTTTCTCCTTTTTGATAAATGGATGATATATTTGGTGGTTCTTGATCCACTTTTAATCTATATTGAAAAATATATATATGTAAACATATTTTTATATATACCCTCTTTTTGAGGTGAGGGATTGGTACATGTTCCCTAGAATAACTCATCTTTGAAGAAAACATCACGTGCAATGTATGTTTATTTTTAATAAATTCAAAGCTATTATAACCATTGAAAAATCATTATAAAATATGTACATAGCCATGAAAATGTATCATCGTGTAATGATCAATAGTAATATATAAATCAATGAAGTATGAGGATGTGAAAGGGAGTGAAAATAATATGCATCATTATGAGTAGTAGGATAAACAATTATAAGCATTGAAATATCATTATAAATTATGTATGTAGCCATTTAAATGTTTCATCATGTAATTCTCAATAGTAATATAGGACTCAATGGAGTATGAGGATGTGAAAGGGAGGGAAAATAATATGTATCATTATGAGTAGTAGGATAAACATGTAATATCTCCATGTGATACCATATATTATAGATATAATTATGAAAAATTTCATACTTATCTATAACCTCATGCAAGAATTAGATAATCAACTGAAAACCACATGCCCTAATTTATGAAGGTGCCCAAATATGGTAAAATATGGCACTTGATGTATGATTTATAATAACACCCTTTGAAAAAATGTATTTATGATAATGTTATGTCTTGACATACAAATAATGCAGGATAATAAGACAAATGGATGTGATATTATTTATATAAATAGAATTAAATTGTTAAATCTCATAGAGGAAGATACTTATGTATGATGCCACTAGAGGACACACACACACACACACACACACACACACACACACACACACACACACACACACACACACACACACACACACACACACACACACACACACACACACACACACACACACACACACACACACACACACACACACACACACACCTCTTCCTATATGAGATTTAAAAATTTAACACACACACACACATCTTCCTCTATGATATATATATATATATATATATATATATATATATATATATATATATATATATATATATATATTGAATCTCAAATGTGCATAATACCCCTTGTGAAAAAGAAGAAAGAGTTATAATCAATGAAGATTGAAAGGGTACAATGCATGCCACAAATGGTGATTAGTATTATCTTTAGTATGAAAAGTATTATGATGTCCTTAACAATGTAGGATTAAAATAAGTGAAAATATCACAAGGAACGGTTGGGTATTCTGCCCCCAAATTAAATATATGTGTCTCAGGAAGATGAGTTGTTGTAGATGATAGTATAGATGGAAATCACACATTCTCCCTTCAAGGTTTCAATGTAATATGTGTGTCGATTAATTTTACCACTAGGGCAAATTAAGTCAACCCCCACTTGCATTATCAAACTTTCATAGGGTCTCCTAGGTTGGAAAATGTATACCATGGTCATTAATGAGGTAAAATAATATCTTTTTATACTTGTCACATTATTATAGTCTTTATCATGTCATTTGAACATTAAAATCAAAAGATCACTTCAAAAAAGGGGAGTTTCAATTGTTGTACAAAATACATAATAGTTTTGGCATGTGTGACTACTTTAGGAGGGTTCTTTTAGATCCACATAAGTCATCTCCAAGATCAAGAAGATTTCACATCTCTAAAAATGGTGAAAACTAATCCCTCTCTCTATCTCATCAATCTCTTGGGCAGGTTAAAGAAGTCAAACAATTTTCCTTCAGTATGAACAAGATAAGCAGAGTTGAAGGGAATGTACTTATTGGAATTTAGTACTTCATTTTTACCTATATTTCATGCTAATAGTTATAAGTTTGGTGATATATGAGCTATGAAAAATATTTAAGGTTGTTTATGCCTTCATCCTACCTACACATCCCCAATACCTCAATTTTCTTCTTTGTTTTAATTGGTCGGAAGCTTCCAAGTGATATATGTGTACTTGAAGAATATCACCATCTTTATCATATGGTTTAAATTTGGTTTTCATATATCATCCTTGGAGGTAGTCATGATCACCCTCAACATGCTATAAATGAACACCATTGCTATGCAAGACAATGTTTTCATCAGTTACAGGGTTTGTCTTCTGTGAGTGACTTCAAATCAAGGTAACACAGGTGTGTTTCTCCTCTCAAAGCATGGAAGTTAATTTTTATGTAAAATATTTATATAGAAGGAATTAAAGGTTAATTGAGATAGGTTTTTAAGGCACTAAGTAAAGACTGATGAGAGCTCTAATATATACAATCATCTAATGTCACCTATAGGTATGTAAAAAAATGGATGAACTATCCAAAACCCAAGATAAAGGTTATTTTCAATTTAATCACTTGAATGGATTTATTAAGTCATTTAGGGTTCATTAACATATTCAAGACCACTTCATTAACACCTATGCTCACTCAAGTTGAGAAAGTTGTTTAATGGGAACAACCTTAGTTTCTCAAAAAAAGGACTCTATCCTACAAACTGTCATCTATTGGTAAGTGTTGATGAGGTGTAATTCCTACAGATCCATTCTTGTATCCTAGACCTATAAGTCACCTTTGAACTTGAGAAGAAGATGTTAGGTCAAAGTAAGAGGATGGTGAGTGAATTTTCCATTCAAACAAATTGTGACTAGGAATATTTGGTAACTATAATGCCTTTTGGGCCAAACAAACCTGTGGCAGCATAATGTGGAAGTGACAACTAGTGCATTGTTAGTAAGAGAATGAGGCATGGTCACAAAGAATAAATGAGTCTATTCAAGTGTGATGTATCTAATGGATGTAATAGCAGTCAAGCATATGACCACTTGTAGGAATCTCATGATTCTTTAAAAGAAACATCTACGGTTTGACTGTAGACCTATAGTGCATTGATAATAGAGGGATGAATACATTAAAGTGTGGAATGGTCCTCAGTGACATTAATAAAATATTTAATTTTGATATTCAATTGTCAATAATATACATACATCTATAAAAACAAAATCAACATATATTGCGGATTAGCTCATGCCCACGAGAGACATATGTTTGGTTGATGAGAATATATATAGTATGAATATTAACACACAAAAACCAATATCAGAGTTTTGAAATCATATTTCCATGTGATTTAAATTAACAAGATGAATAGAGATATTCATATCTAAAGTTTCTTGAACTTTGTCAAAATCCTATGCACAGTCATAACCTAGAAACTAGTCTTGGGAATTTTTGATGTTGAAGGCTCCATGTGTATATTCAGGAATTAAAACTTGGTTATAAAGGTTATAATTACCTAGCCTAAACCTCCATGGTGTATTTTTGGTCAAACCATTAGGGGATATGTCCTCTATTCTATAACAAACATGAGTCACTCCAATAGAAACATAACCTACAAACCTAATATGTGAATGATAAGAGGATGAGACGAAATTATCTTAGTGACTGAAAAATGATTTGAAAGTTTTGATTGAAGGTAAAAATTTGTGAATAAGTACCTACAGTAAATAGAAACTCTCACAAGTTGTCACAAGATCAAACACACAGTTTAGATTTGTTAGGCCTAGAACTAGGCCTAAACCCTCATGGCCTCTATCTTGTTTCAGATTAGTTTATGGAATTTATAATTCATTTAAGAAACTATATATGGTATTAGAGGACTTATAAGGATAACTATTTTACATGAAATAACATATAAGTGGTCACTTATGCCTAGTACTTTCTTTGACTTATCTAGAATGTAGTATGGGATCTCAAGAGCCAACTTAATTTTCTCATATATGTATGTATGAGCTACATGGTGCATCAAGCACTCTGGGGTATCTTAGGAGGGTCCTATAATATAATTTTATGGATTTGGTTCTATGTTTGAGTGTCTAACCTTTATGAATCATCACTAATAACCAAAATAACTTAGAACCCTCCTAAAACCCTTGTACAAACCTGATGGAGAATAAATGTATGGGAATGCATCTAGAATAGGTAATTTGAGCTGAAATATGATTTTTAATTGTTTATCACTCTTCCAATATATTTAACATATAATTTTTGTGTAATATCACTTGTATGGACAAACCTAATTTTGGGTTTTCTAAAATTTTTGATGTGTTTCACAGGTGCAAAAGGGGATTGATGAATAAAAATCATTATGTAAAGTGTTTAGATACTTGTCATAACTCCTTATACTCAGTGCTCACCTTGGTTATGCATGAAAACCCCTCTGTTATATTGTTAATCATAGGCAATATTGAACAACATGGTGAGAAAGCAAATTGACTGCCTAGTGTGAAGATGAGAAGTGTTGTTTGAGTTTCATTGAGGTCTATTTGATAGACTAGAGGACAAATAAGGTATAAGTGACTTGTATAAAACCTATAAAATGAACTTTATTGAGTGATTGAAAGTAACTTAAGTGATAATTTTAAGCTTTGATTCCTAGAAGACTAATGAGTGGTTGCTAGAGAGTCAATGACAAGTGAGAAAGGGGAGGCTATTAGTTATGGAAAGTATAAGGAATGCCATAATATTATTTCATCTTCTAAAATTAGAATACATATGGCAATGAATTCTGTTGTGCTTTTGGAAATTCAATTAAGCTCCTCATCATCAAGGTAGTTTGAAGAAGTACAGTGAAGAGTCTCTATGCCAAATTGAGGAAGATGTTATGTTTACGATGAACACTTGTCATGGATAACTTCATATCCTATTTTCCAACTCATTCTCTTACATTTTAATTATTTTTCACATATTAAAACTTGACATTATGACCCTTGAACATCACTTCTTCTCTATCCTCTCTTATGCTCTACAAATGCAAGCCATTTTAGCATTATAAAGTAAGACACACCTGATATGATAAAGCCCTACTAGTTTGACATCTTGATTTGCCTTGGAATAAAGTTCTAAAGTTGATGTTATTTATAAAACTCTTGCCTAAGTATGTGAAGTAGTGTATATGGATGTTAAGTGATGAATATCTTATCCTTTTCTCCATTCTGTTCTTGTATGCATTGTGTGAGTAGTAGAATCTCTTTGAATAGGTCTCATGAAGTGTATATGTTTATTACGTGTGCCTTGAAGTGTGAAATTTACTAGTGGTGTATAGTATTAGACCTCATTTTCACCCACCTCTAGATATCCATAACTATCTATCTCTCTAAGAAACACTTATACTAAAAGGACTTGAGTTAAGGTCAGTTTTAATTATCTTCTTTCTTAGTGTAAATGCAAGTATGTTTATGGAATTATTATTGACATATCAACTCCAATAGTATAGGTTAAATTTAGTTTCCTTTTTAGTGTAGTGTGTACACATAAAATATTAATCAATATAACTAGCCTTTTAACCTAGAGATTTACCTCTACTATAGTCAAACCATAGGCCTAGAGGCAATCCAATGTTAGCCAAATATTAAAGAGGACTAATCAACCTCCTCCAAGGGTATAATATTTGGCCATAATAATATGAACCTTTAAAAAGGGGTAATGTTTAAATATATGTTACAATAATCCTTCCAAGTACACTTATTTGATTTAATTTAAAGTTTTTACATGCACATGTACACACACACACACACACACACACACACACACACACACACACACACACACACACACACACACACACACACACACACACACACACACACACACACACACACACACACACACACACACACACACACACACATAGACACACACACACACACACGTACATTCACATGCAAATGCACACACACACACACACACACACACACATGCACATACACATGTACACACACACACACACACACACACACACACACACACACACACACACACACACACACACACACACACACACACACACACACACACACACACACACACACACACACACACACACACACACACACACACACACACACACACACACCCTAATGTTGATCATTAGAAATATAAAAAAGTTTGGTGTATGACCAATTATTTTCTATTATATTAATGTGTTTATATGTATTTGAATAATTGGTTTATATTAGTCTCTTATTTTATCATTTTTCCTTGTGTTGGACCTAATGATTACTTCCATTTCTTTATTTTACCCATGTAACTTAATTTTTTGTTGGCCCTAGTTTGACGATAATAATTCCATTCAATTAAAAACTCTTTAAAACTATAGATTGACTTTTTTTCAATCTTATTATGACCCTATATATTATGAGAGTTCAAGACACATTATTTTAGGGATTCATGGAGATATTTCTATGATCATATAAATGATTTAAGTCATGAAAAATTTTAACCCAACAATACTATTGATTTCATTTTATGTGTCTCTTGACCACTTTCTTTATTTTTTTGGTTCATTTTGCCCTGTTTCTCATATTCACATCAATAAGAGCTTAATTTTAATTCAAAAATTCTATATGCATAGAAACATGCTAATGCATATAGGGTAAGAACGCAAGGATAAAACTCTTTAATTTATGATTTTACCCCATATATTGAAGTGAAAAATCATAGTTGATTTTTATATAGAAACACCACTTGTATCAAAAGTTGAATTAAACTAGTGAAAGAACATATGATATTTACTCATTCTTTTCTTCTCATGCATAGGTATAAGTGACATGACATTTATCATAAAATATATTCATGTTGGACTAAATGAATGTTGATTTTGAACTTGTGTAAGAATAATGGTTTGACTGAGATGATATGCTCACCACTACTCTCATTTTTATGGTATTCTAATGATTATTTGAGTTGATTAGGGGTTTTGAGGAACGTAAAGTAATTTTAGGATATTTTTATCTCATCTTTAAATCTAAGATAGGTTTTTAAATAAATAAATAAAAGGAAGTTGTATGGAATTTTTTAAAAAAATTTGATGTATTTTGGCTATGATCAACCATACACTCACAAAATTTATCTCATCATATCAAGATCAACCAATCCAATTTTAACATTTGTAATAAAATTATATAGTGATGATTTATAAAAAATATAACATGTCTTAAAATGTTATATCATGAAAATGAATAATTTATTTTATGGGTTCAATATGTTTCTTTCTAAAATAAATTACAGGATCATAAAATCAAATGATCAATAATATTAAATTGTCTTACTGAAAAAAGTATGAAAAGCATGGTGTATTTATATGACACAAAATATCAAATATTTAAATATAAATAAATTTGCACAAAGAATCTTGATGAAGGTTTCATTTTCATCATTAAGCAATTTAATTTTATTACAAAGGTAGAGAACATAAGATGTGCACTGATTATAGAGACATCAACAACATTAATATTTAGTATAGGTTACCCTTTCCATGAATGAATGATTTGATGAATTATATAATTATATCATAATAATTCAATAAGAATGAATTGAACAGTTGATATCACCAAATTCACATAATATGATGAGTGGAAGGCAGATAGCTAACAAGGAGTTCAATCTAAATGTACCTCTCATCATCCATACAAATGAAGGATATTTACAATTGATTGGTTAAAGCTTCAATTGACTATTTGTTGAAGTCATGATTATCTCCTAGTCATCTCATGCATTCAATGATCCAACTCAGCTTCAAGATTAATCAATTGGTAGATTCCTTTGAATATTATGGCATGGATTTACATGTAAGATTTTGAATTAATCAATTTCATCATGAAATAATCTTGATGAAGGTTTCATTTTCATCATTAAGCAATTTAATTTTATTACAGAGGTAGAGAACATAAGATGTGCATGGATTATAGAGACATCAACAACATTAATATTTAGTATAGGTTACCCTTTCCATGAATGAATGATTTGATGAATTATATAATTATATCATAATAATTCAATAAGAATGAATTGAACAGTTGATATCACCAAATTCACATAATGTGATGAGTGGAAGGCAGATAGCTAACAAGGAGTTCAATCTAAATGCACCTCTCATCATCCATACAAACAAAGGATATTTACAATTGATTGGTCAAAGCTTCAATTGACTATTTGTTGAAGTCATGATTATCTCCTAGTCATCTCATGCATTCAATGATCCAACTCAGCTTCAAGATTAATCAATTGGTAAATTCATTTGAATATTATGGCATGGATTTACATGAAAGAGTTTGAATTAAGCAATTTCATCATGAAAGAATCTTGATGAAGGTTTCATTTTCATCATTAAGCAATTTAATTTTATTATGAAGGTAGAGAACATAAGATGTGCACTGATTATAGAGACATCAACAACATTAATATTTAGTATAGGTTACCCTTTCCATGAATGAATGATTTGATGAATTATATAATTATATCATAATAATTCAATAAGAATGAATTGAACAGTTGATATCACCAAATTCACATAATGTGATGAGTGGAAGACTATGCTAAAAATGTAATAAGTATTATACGAGTGGTTAGCCATGCCATTTGGGTTGACTAACATGATGACAACATTCATGAGACTCATTAATGTAAAGTGATGGAACTATTTCTTCATAAATTAGTGAATAATTATGGATGACATCAACAACATTAATATTTAGTATAGGTCTTTTTTTTAATCAATATGAAGGAGGAATTCACTTAGTACATATAATAAAAGTGTTTTAGAGGTTGAAAAATGAAACTTTGTTGGTTAATTTGAAATATTTCAAATTCATGAAAGAGATGTCAGTTTATTCTAGATTTATTATATTGAAAAAATGTTGAATGAATATGGATCAAGATAAGGTGCACACTATATGATGTGAATGGGTTTCACCCAAGATTACATTTTAAGGATGGAACTTCCATGTCTTAGTGAGTTTCTAAATTGGAAGTTCATTTTAAAATTTAGTAAGACATGTGTGTCTCTCATTAAATTATTATAAGGTGATAGAATATATTTTTTATGGATTGTAAAA
Organism: Torreya grandis; assembly: GCA_037957365.1. NCBI lineage: Eukaryota > Viridiplantae > Streptophyta > Pinopsida > Cupressales > Taxaceae > Torreya > Torreya grandis. Next base: position 1,051,863 of record JARHVA010004999.1, read on the forward strand.
GAATTAAAATTATATCTTCCATAAGTTGAATAAATAAGTGATTGAATAACTAGTTTTTGGAATTACCTAATATCAATAAGACTATTTGTTTCATTTTTTTGAAATGTAAGTGTAGGATTTGTGTTGAGTAAAAAAAGGGAGTCCCATTGCTTACCTTAGTGAGAAAATAAATTGTGTAAACAAAAAATATTGATTATAAGATTAAGACTTATATGCCATAATACAAGCACTCAAGAAGTGGAGGCATTACTAATTCCCCAAGGAGTTTGTGTTATAAAAATATCATCAAACACTAAAAATCATAAATACGGTCTTTTTTTTTAATGAGAATTATTAAAATGACATATGAACTGGGTTAATTTGGACTTATACAAAGCTATTAATATTGTTTTGAAACATAAAAGTGTTAATTCATTTTAAAAATATGTTAAGATGCACAATAGACATGGGTCTATTTTTTATTTAGAAAATACATGTAAAAGAATAACTCATAGGATTTGGTTCTATGAAGAATTTATAAGCATAGTAATGAAGATGTTGAGGATGAATGGAAAGCATGAACAAAACCATTAAGTCTATATATGATGTTAAAAAAAACTGGGAGGACTTATACAAAGCTATTAATTTGTTTTGAAACATAAAAGTGCCAAAAATATGTTAAGATGCACAATATATGGGTCTATTTTTTATTTAAATACATGTATAACTCATAGGATTTGGTTCTATGAAGAATTTATAAGCATAGGATGAAGATGTTGAGGATGAATGGAAAGCATGAACAAAACCATTAAGTCTATATATGATGTTAAAAAAAAAGGCCAACCAAAATGACCATAAAAAAAGATGTTATGTCTAGGCGGTTCTACTTGACTAGGAATGTTTTTGATATTTTGTGGAGGTCACACGTGATCATTTGAGGGTCTGAAATTGTGATTTAATGAATTTTTTGAGTTTTTTCTATTTTCCAAAATTATATATTTTTAGAATCAAACATCAAATTTAGTTTCATTTTGTCCCATAGTATAATTATAGTGTTTAGGATATTTCAGGGGATTTTTGGGATATTTTAAGAGTTAAAAATAGGCATTTTTTTAGATTTTAGTTTTTTTTCAAATTTTGCATGTGAAATCTAAATTCTGAGTTGAGACTTATTTAAGAATGGTGTGGGTTTTTAATTATTTCAAGAAATAAATATGAATAAATTTTGAGTATTGTTTCAAGTTCTTGTCCTATTTGTAATTTCTTATTCTTGTTAGTTTTTAGTTTCATTATCTAGCATTAGAGCAAGTTTGAATCTTGGAGGAGAGAAGAATGGTGAGAGGATGAGGAGGTATGTCATAGATGAACTAGACTATACAAGATCTATAAAAGTAAGTTCAATAATTAATAGAGGTTATCACCAAGTAGTAGAGAAGAGAAGGTGGTGATAAAGAAGACATATATTGTGATGAAGAAGTTTAGCAAAAAGAAGAACAATAAAAATAGCCACCATCAATGGAAAAGAGGATGGTTAGATCTTTATAAGGAGTAAATAAAGGAACCAAGGTTGATGTTCCAGATTATGGAATTAGTTAAAACTATAAGAGTTGATAGATTGGATGAATAGCATGAAGAAGTTCTTCGAGTGGAAGACTACGAGAGAAGACACGAAGGTAAAGTTTGCATGCATGAAAATGAAAGGTCATGTAATGATTTTGTGGGATAACCTATATAAAGAGAGATAGATAAAAGTTAAAGAGAATATAAATTTATGGAAAAAATAGAGAAAAAGTGAAGGGAGAAATTTCTCCTTATGGATTATGCACAATCCTTATACAGAAGATTTCAAAATTTGAGGAAAAAATATCATACTATACAAGAGTATACAGATGAATTTTATAAACTTTTCATATGAGTGGAGTGTGATGAAATAAAAGAGTAGATGGCTGTAAGGTCTGAAAATGGTCTAATTTTTTTTATTCAAGATGAATTAAGTATGCATAAAATACTTAACATGGAGGAGGCTTATCAATTAGCTTTGAAGGCAGACAAAAAAAAATAGATAGAATTTTATAAGGACATCTATTGGTCTGAAAAGAGGTAGATCCCATTGAATAAGGGGATGAGGTGCGTTTAATTCCACTAAAGTTAACTTTAAATCCAATAAAGGTGATTCATCATGTGGTGTAGAAAGGCAAGATAATAATAGACAAGGGTTTCAACACCAACAAAGAGGAAGAGGATTTTAAAGAGAAAGAGGTTATGGTGGTGTTATAAGATGGTTTTGGAATTAGCATAGATATTATATATTTTATAGATGTAGAGAAGAAGGGCAAAAAGAATTTGAGTGTCCAAAATATCAAGATCAAGAAAGAAGGCAAGAAGATAAGCCAATAGTAAATCTAGTTAAGGATGAAATAAAAGAGTAGAATATTGAAGTTGCACTAGCTAACATTGGAAATAATATCATGATGAGAAGAACTATAATCACTCCAAGGAAAGAACAAGTATAAAATAAAGAAGTTGGTGATGTATGGCTGTGATCAAATATTTTTCAAACAAGACATAATTTGGGTGGAAAGGTATGCAAAGTAATTATAGATGGTGGAAGTTGTGAAAATATAGTTTCTAAAGAAATGATTGAGAAACTATATCTTCAATGTGAAAAAAATCCTAACCCTTATCAGATTTCATGTTTTAAGAAAGGGAATAAAGTTACAGTAGATAAAATATGATTAATCAGGGTTTTTATAGAAAAAACTTATAATGATGAAATATGGTGTGATGTTATTCTGATAAATGCATGTCATGTGTTATTGAGAAGACTATGGAAATTTGACAAGAAAGTAGTTATTGATGGAGTAAAGAACACATACACTTTTTGGAAAGGTGGTACAAAGATAGTTTTGTTACCTCTTAAAGAGGAAGAGAAGACATAAAGCATGCTCTATACTAAAGAATTTATCCAAGATATGAAGGTAGCAGGGTATTGTTATGCACTAGTAGTAAATAATGAAGAAACATAAATGGTGCCAATACCAATAGAAGAAACAAGAGTGTTGAAAGAATATGTAGATGTTATGCCTAATGAGTTACCATATATTTTACCAGTGAAGAGAGATATTTAGCATCACATTGATTTGATTCTAGGATCAACTCTACCCAATCAAGCAGCTTATAGGATGAGTCCAACAAAACATGTAGAATTAAATAAACAAGTTACTAAATTATTAAAGAAGAAGGCAATAAGGTTGAGTATGAGTCCATCTGAAACACTAGCATTTCTAACTCTAAATAATGATGGAGGATGGAGAATGTGTGTGGATAGTAAAGCAATTAATAAAATTATAATAAAGTATACGTTTCCTATACCTCATTTAGATGATATGATGGATGTGCTTGTAGGAGAAAAATATTTTACCAAGATTGATCAAAGGAGTGGCTATTATTAGATTCAAATTCATGAAGGAGATGAGTGGAAAACTGCATTCAAAACTAGGGATGGCTAAATGAGTGGATGGTGATGCCATTTAGGTTATTTAATACACCTAGCACATTTATGAGGGTGATGAATACAGTGCTATAAGAATATATTGATAAATTTTTGGTTTTTTATTTTGATGATATTTCAATATTCATTAAGACTACAAAAGAACACTTACAACATTTGATAATTTTAATGGATATGTTAAGAAAGGAGAAGTTATATGAAAATTTGAAGAAGTGTAGGTTTATGCAGAATAGTTTTTTATTTTTGGGGTTTGTAGTTTCAATATATGGTGTGAAAATGGATGAAGAAAAGATAAAAGTAATTTTTGAGTGGCCTATTCCAAAAAAACATTATAGAGGTAAGAATTTCCCATGGTTTAGAAACTTTTTATAGAAAATTTATTAAAAATTTTAGTAGTATTGTGGCACCAATAGCAGATTGCATGAGAGGGAAGAAATTTGCATGGAATAGAGTAGCCATAAAAATATTTGAAAATTTGAAGAAGAACATTACAGAAAGGCCAATTTTATCATTACCATAGTTTAACAAAGTTTTTGAGGTTGATTGTGATGCTTCATTCTTTAGAATTTGTGTTGTGCTGAGTCAAGAAGGAAAGCCAATAGCATATTTTAGTGAGAAATTGAATGAGGTAAGACAAAGTATTTTACTTATGATGTTGAAATTTATGTAACTATACAGACATTAATACATTTGAGGCATTATCTAGTGCCTAAAGAGTTTATACTATTTATAGATCATGAAGCTTTGAAGTATGTGAATACACAAAAAAATTGAATAATAGACATGCAAAGTGGGTTTATTTCTTGTAGGGGTATACTTTTACGTTGAAACATAAATCAAGAAACTAAAATTAGATTTTTAATGCATTGAGAAGAAGTTTAGCATTACTAACTACTATGATAAGTGAAGTAGTTGGATTTAAAATTATTGAATAGTTATATGATACTGATCCATCTTTTAGCAAGGTAGTTGAGTAGTGTATAAATCCATTAATAGGTGGGATAGATTTTATTCATGATGAGTATCTTATACAAGAATATTATATATTTAGAGGGAAATGATTATGCATTCAAGTTGTGTCTTTACAAGATAATATAATAAGAGAATTACATAGTGGTGGTTTGGCTGGACATTTTGGTATGACAAAAACAATATCTTTGGTAGAGAAAAAGTATTTTTGGTCAAAGATGAAGAAATATGTGAAAAGGTATGTTTCAAGGTACATAATATGTCAAGTGGCTAAAGGACATGCCCAAAATATTGGACTATACATGCCATTACTGGTTCCAAGAGGACAATGGACATATTTGAGTATGGACTTTGTGTTGGGATTGCCAAACACATAGAGAGGTAAAAATTAAATTTTTTTGGTTGTAGAACAATTTTCTAAAATAGTTAATTTCATTACATGTAAGAAAAACAATGATGCTAGTAGAGTTACATAATTATTTTTTTGGATATTGTGAGATTGCACGTTGTTCCAAAAACTATTACTTCAGATAGGGACATGAAATTTCTATGTTATTTTTGAAGGACTTTGTGGAAGAATATGGGTACTAAGATATGATTTAATAGTGCATATCATCCAAAAATAGATGGATAAACGTAACCTGTAAATAGGATATTGAAAAATTTATTGAGATGCATAGTTGGAGAGAAGCCAAAGCAATGGGACTTAGCTTTACCACAAGCTGAGTTTACATATAACAGTTCAATGAATAGATCAATAAGAAAGTCATATTTTCAAATTATTTATTGGATAAATCCTATGGGTATTTTTGATTTGGTATAATTTTTAATTGTAGATCAAATTAGTGATGATGTAGAAGTGTTTGCAGAACATATGTAGTAGTTGTAAGGAGTAAGAAGAAAGTTGCAGAAAAGTAATGAGAAATATAAAGCAAAAATAGATATTAGAAGAAGATCCAAGGTATTTGAATAAGGAGAGATAGTAATGGTTTACTTGAGGAAAGACATATTTCCTAAAGGCACATACAATAAATTAAAGTACAAGAAAATTGGGCCATGTAGAATTATGAAGACAATAAATGATAATGCATATGAGGTGAGTTTACCACATAATTTTGATATATATCTAGTATTTAATGTTTCTAATTTATATTAATTCCATGGAGAAGATGATGAAGATGAAGAAGTAAATTGGGACTAACAATTTCCAAAGAAGAAGAAATAAAAAATAGTGTAGGTTTTGGATATGAATATAGTGAGCACAAGGTAAGGGAATTATAATAAGTATTTAGTGTAGTAGAAAGGATTGTAGAAAGAAGAAAACACTTAGATTACAGAATGGGAATTGAAGAAGATTGATAAGAAAAAATGGTAGAAGTATAATCAAGCCAACTTGTAGGAGCTGACTTGTTTTCAATCAGAGGAGAATGATGTAGAAAAAAATAGGCCAACCTTCTGGAGGTCAAAAATTTCAACCAGTAGCTCCATTTTAACTCTTCCACATGCCAAAATGATCATATCAAAAATTAAATTGCTTTATCTAGAAAGTTCTACCTTCCTATAAATGTTTTCAATATTTTTTGGAGGCCATACGTGATCATCTGAGGGTCTAAAAATATAATTTAATTATTTTTTTAGGATTTTTTCTATTTTTAAAAATTGTATATTTTTAAAACTAGACATCAACTTCAGTTGAATTTTGTCTCATAGTCTAATTATAGTGTTTAGTTTAATTTAGGATATTTTTGGGCTATTTCAAGAGTTTTTTAAAATAGACATTTTTTTTAGATTTTAGTTTTTTTTCAAATTTTGCATATAAACTCTAAATTATGAGTTGAGGCTTATTTAAGCATGGTGTGGGTTTATAATTATTTTAAGCAATCTATATGAATCAATTATGAGTATTGTTTCAAGATCTTGGCCTATTGATAATTTTCTTGTTCTTGTTAGTTTTTAGTTTTATTAGTATAAAACAACATTGTTATTTTATTTTTTGGAAGAAACATTATATCCATGAGGAGAAAAATTATGCATATATATAGGTTTGATGCATAAAACATTAATAAAAAATAAAGTTAGTGGCAAACTAGGAAGTCATTTAGGCAATGACAAAAGATATACATAATTGGCTGAAAACAATTATTGGAAAAAGATAAGTGGAGATGTGTGAAAGTATGTATAGGGGTGAATTTTTTACCAATTTTCGTAACACAATTTTATAAAAACCATTGTATATTTTTAAAAAAACCATGGAAATATATCAATATGTATTTTGTTTTAGGATTTCTTATAACTCATAGAGGACATGAACTTATATATGTAATTACTGATAGATTTTGAAAGGTTGCAAATTATATTACATGAAATCAAATTAATGACATTATGCATATAGATAATTTGTTTTTTTAATTTCCATATATCATAATGTTTGATAGAGATACAAAGTATGTTAGAAAATTTGGAGGAATTTGTTGAAGAGGATGAAAATCAAGATATACATTAATTTAACATATCATCTTCACACAGATAGACAAAAATATATAGTCAATATAAGTGTTTTAAATCTATTGTTTTGTTTTATTGTAGTAAAACTAGGAATGCGGGTTTTAATTCTAGCACAAGATGAGTTTTCTTATGACAATTCAATAAATAGGATCATTGGAAGGACCCCATTTCAAATTATTTATGCAAGTATTCAAAAATTTATCACAAAATCTAATGGCATCCGATTTATAATAATGAACATAACTAAATCATAATACTTTTTTGAATGCATATTCAATTTACATCATCAAAATAATTTTTTTTTTGAAAGAATCACTACTTACTAAAAAAGGTTCATAACGATGTAAAGAGAAGTAGAGTAGAGTACCAAGTTGGAGAACTATTATTAGAGCACCTTTTTAATAAGATATTTCCAAATGGAACATATGAAAATTTGAAATGTAATATGATTGGACCATGTATATTTTTTTGAAAACTTGCATTTAATGCATATGCAATTGAGTTTTCCATAGGTATAAATATTTTTCCCATTTTCAATGTGGCGGAGCTAGATTCTTATCACCATAGACAAGATAATGAAGACAACATGAGTGAAAACTCTAAAGAATTTCACTAGAGATGTAAAATGTTTGAGAAAGAGCATGATGATGTCGAAAAGGTAATTGATACAAGAGACTAAACAAATTATGTGGAAAAAGGAGTATATAATTTTTTTTGGGTAATATGGAAAGGCGAAGGAACTAAAGATCTAACTTGGATTAGAATTAGAAAAAAAATTCAAGTATAGATTACATCTCAAGAGTATCATGAAAGCAACTTGAGCATGAGATCATGGTACTTCTATGGTCTTGGAGAATCTGAGTTCATAATTAATCATATAATAAACAAAATAATTACTTTGTAAAATAAGTAGTTGGTAGTTGTGTGCATGTCTTTGATTTTGCACGAGTTATTCTGTGTATCTATTATGTGCACATTGTTTTGTATAACACAACATTGGTATTTTATGAAACTTATGTCACTTGAGAAATATTCTGCAAACTTATTGCCATGCACATGTTTTTTTTAGGTTCACATAGAGAAGAAGAGTTGAGGTCGTACAATCCCAACGTATTTTTTTTCATGTTTATCAAGTGAATATTTTGTTATCTTCTTCTTATAATTCTTGGCTAAGGGAGAGTATCGTATCCAAACAAAATATGGAAAAGTGGAAGAATCCATTTCATATATATATATATATTTCTTTAAAAAATTAATTAAAAAAAGTTAATAATAATTTACATTCAAAAAGTGTTTTTGCTAATTGTATATATATTTTTAGGGTCAATAAAAATAAATTAACATTAAAATAAAATTAAATATCACTTTGAATTATGTGCTTAGGATATAAATTTAAAATTTAAAATAAGGATGTGAATTTATTTCTCTACATCTCCTAATAACAATCAAATTATCTCTTGATCTTTTCCAGTAGTACAAAATCAAAGTCCTCTAACTTTTTTTATCAAATCCTTCTATCTCCATCACAATGTTTTTGGGTTTGTATTGGATAAAAATGATAATACCCTAAAACTACTCCTCATAAAAGCATTATTCTTTAGGGGCCATTAACTATGTGATATAAAAATAAAAGCAATTTAAGTAACATTGTATCTTCTTGAGGATTTGATTAAGACAAGATACACATTGTTTTATTCAACATGATCACTGAGCATACCAAATTAAAACTTAGAGAATGTTTTTTTCCATTGTCAGTTTCTCTAGAAAATTTAATTGCATATAATTCAATTTTGAAAACTTCATAGTGTTCATCCTTTGAATGATATAAATTTTCTATATCAAATTATTTATAAACAAAAATAAATTCCTTAATAATGACTAAATTATTTGAGCTTTACTTTCTACATTGGATTTTCAACTATAACTATTGGACCTCATGTACAAGTTTTTTTTCTTTGTTCTTAAATTAAAATCCTTATTCATAAAGAGGTAAAATTTTAGAATAACAGACCCCTCTATTTAAATTTTAAAGGTTTGGGTTAGATTTTTTTTCACAAATGAGGTCCAATTTTATAATTAAATATTTTGGAAGGGTTTAAATGATAATAAGTATAATTTTTGTTTTGTTTTTTTAATCAATATTTAATTGATGTTGTAAATATGCTTTCATGGGTTATTTGATGTTTTAGTTCCAAAGATTTTCTATAACATTTAATGTTATTGGAGATTACTTGTATTGATAACACATATTTTCAAAAGGGAAACAAAGATTTGTAGATTATAGAAGGTAGGAAGAAGGAATAGAAAACATAATTATATTTTTTTGATGTTCATAGTGATTTTCATTAAATCAATATTTAAACCCTTTTGATAACACAATTTTATAATTTATTTGATGTTTAATATTTAAATCAAAATCTCACACTCACACACACACACACACATAATTTAGATCAAATATTTATTTCACATGTTCTTATAAATTTAAATGTATTTTTTATCAAAGAAATATAAGTTACATTAGAAATTCAAGAAAATATGTCTTCATGTAGATATAACTCACCATTCCTTCTATCTAATATCCCTCAATGGTTTATATCTTATTGGGCCATCCTACAAAGGTGTAATCAAAACTATTTATGAATCATGGGAAAACATAGAGGGTAATGCTAACAACTATACAATAAAAGTAATTATAATCCTACTTGATACCTTCAAAACTTGTGAAATTTAAAATCACTAAGCTACGTTTGATTCATTTCTAATCCTTTTGAGTTTAGTTATAAATTCATATATTAATTATCTATGTCTACATGTTTCCTTTATCACATCATCTAAATATTACTCTTAAATCTCATAGATCTTGTTCTTGAGTGTTAGGTTTGAAAAATGATTAAGTATCTTATTAGCACTTCTTTTATGAAAATATTATATGGATATGATACCTTTTGTAGATTATACAATACCATAAAATTAATATCAATGATCCCAATTTTGACACCTATGTGTCTTTTTTATTTATTGAAATATCATGAACAAAAAAATAAATCACCTTAAGGTGAATAACAATAGTTTTTCCATATAGGTAGACAAATGCAAGTAACAAAATAGATATAAAAGTTTATGATATACCAATATAAAAATCCTCATGTATGAGGTAACAACATATACCAAAAAAATAGAACAATAGAAAAAATAGAGACAGTGTCACCCTCAAGGTGAATTAACCTTCCAAACTCTATGTGTTATCAACATTATTATTCACATTCTCAAAACTAGGTCCTAGCTACCATGTATCCTCAAGTCCCTTCTGTATGGTTTATTCAAACACATACTCTAGGCAAAAATATATATCAACTTTATACATTAAAGGGCTAAAACTATTTTCTTTCACAAACTTCATGATCTCATCCACCTCGTGCAGACCTCATGATTCAATCATTTTTCTAGTTTATTAGTTAGTTTATGAAAATTCTTACATATTTTTTTTCCATATATGCTTTTGTTCCTCAACCTAGATCTATGAAGGCCATATAATTCTCAAAAACATATGATGAAACAAGGTATTATCCACCATTAATGCTACAATATATAAATCCATTGGTTTTATAATTGCCAAATTATCTCTAGACTTAGTTTTGGATGGGTTGGAACTTCTACTAGGTTCCATACATTCCTTTGATGCATCCACCCATCCCTATGTCCCATTCTTGTCTAAATTTGAAGAATACATCTAAGATTAGATGGGGTCTTTGGCTTTCTTAAATGAGGAGTCCTTGATACATGACCAGTCCTATTACAATAGAGTCACCACCATAATAATGGGATGAGAGAGGCTTCAATTAGGGCAAGAGTTGAGTTTTGGGTACCCACCAGTATCTAAAATATAGTCTATAATCACCTTTAATAGGCATGTCTATATAATCTGGTTGTAGTTTTGTCATTAATGTCAAAGATATTGATAAAGTGGTGATTTTATTTATAAGTGATCCATGTGGTTGAGTTTTCTTGATCAATGGAGAATGATATGAAAAACTTGTGATATGTTCTCAAGTGTTATAATATGATTTGTGAGATACATGAGTGGTCTTGTATAAGCTCAAGGTGGTTTGGTATCAGGAAGGCTTTGATCATGGAATGTGTATTCTGGTGCAAGAAGGAACACACTTGGTAGCTTGATAAATGAAAGAAGCATATAACCTATGTGAATATGGAGGGAGGATTGAGAGCATGGCATGAGTACATATGACATGTTGATGATGATTTTATATCAATATAATAAGCATGTAAGTGATTTCAAAGACTAAGCATAACTGGTGGTTCTAGACTTAGTGAGGTCCAAATGAAGGGTCAAGTTAAATTCTGTTGGTGTTGAATCCCATTTATTTATTAAATGAGGCTTGACAAGGTGGGTCATAGGTGTTGACCAATTTTCAAGTCCTAAAGAGGAAGACAAAGCAATATATCATGTTGAAAGGTTGTGCATACATGCAGAATAAAGGTTTCCAAGCTCAAGGAGGTTGAGATGATCATTGGCACATGTAGAGTTTTTCATGGTGACATGATCCTTTTGGGAGAGGTGTCAAATGATTTTAAGAAGGAATTATGATAATTTTGTAGTGGTTTCAAGTAAAGAGCTTTATGAACATTCATTAAAAATGTAAATTGACCAAAACCCTCCTATAAACCCTCATAGTGGAAGAAATTAGAAATATATGAAAGGATAGTACCCAAAATGGATTGGAAAGTCAAGTTTTAGGATTGGATGATGCAGAGGACTCCTCTAGGCATCACCAGGTGGTTTTGGTTTGTCACGATAGTAAGTAAAAGGTACCAAAAAGTCCTTGTCTCTAAAAACTTTGATACTACATAAAGAATTAAGTAGGTCAATGCATGAAATTTGATGGAAATTTAAGGCTAATACTTTCTATTTATGTTCATGAAGTTGGTTTGTCAATAAATAGTCACTGTGTCAATCATTTTAGTCAATCAAGTTGTCCTATTGCTAATCTGTAGATAGTGGGAATAGTGAGAACTCAGTTAGAGTGAAAAGGTGATTAGGGAAGAGTTTCATGTGATTAGGGATGAATTTGATTATTTGGGGTATTTATTCAAGACCTATTCCTTTTATTCATTTGGTTGGTAAGTGTTTTTGATGCTTATACATAAGTTAGAAGGTGCTCACAAAGTGATAATGATCTATAGAAGCAAAGTGGCCATTAAAGCATATGAATTTTGTCTTGTAGGATTCTATAAGAATGTTTTATGACATTTTAAATAAATTGTAATATATTTGAATTATTTCTTCAGGTATGAGAAGTCATATTCAACATGACTATGTTTTGAGCTAGATTGTCTACTCTAGGTGTGATAGGGAAAGTGAAGTGTTTGAGGTCATATGATAAATACTGATGCATCAAATGGAAATATTTATGTTTTTAAAAACCTAAGTTAAATATACAATATTTGTGAAAGATGAAGAGATATGTTAAGTGTGTAAACCATGCAAGACAAAATGGCTTGTTTAACTATATTGAGTCTACAAGAGAGCGATCCAAGGAATTGGTCTATTAAATAAATGAATCATGCTAGAAAAAGAAAAATAACTATTGGAGGTTGATTTATAAGACTAATATGACCTATCCATATGGATTAGATATCTTTTAAACACTCTTAAAAGTGTTAAACATTAACATTTACATGACTATACTTTGATTATGTTTGACCAGTCTGAGTGGTCCTGTAGCAGAAGTGCTTTTGAATGATTGGAGCTTGAGTGAAGATGTCTAATGGAAACAATTATGTTTATAAGTTCATGTATGATCTACTAATGTAATTGGTTGAGTTTTTTTTTAATAAATTTTATTAAATACTTTAGTTTATGAGACAAAATTTATGTGTATGAAAGCCTAAAAGGCGAGAAGACCTAATTGATAAGTTCAAGGTGTGAAATGGAGTTACAAGTGGTATAAACCTCTATGAGAGTGATAAATTATATATTATAGGTATGTTTGATGTTTTTCATCCATTGGTGAAGTTTGAAGGTGGTCCAAGAGGTCACAAGTGTAATGGGTGGGTGTGAAGGCCTATTTGCCTTAGGTCTCAACTAGGGCTAATGGAGAATTTGGGTCTTAAGGATAATGTCCAACATATGGAGTGGTTGTATCACCAATGTAATGTGTGTGTGGACCTATTCTAAGTTTAAATAAATTATAGAAAAAATCTTTGTCAACCAAGATGGGTTAGATGAAGAGTGTGATATAAAGGTAAGGCCTAATAGGCTTATTTGGATGAGGTGTGTGTGTGGACAAAAGGTAAGGATAAAACCTTTGAAAGATAAGGAAAAGGTAATTGAAGACCTTCAAAGGGTGAAATAGGATCACTAATGTAGATCTGATCAAGATGATAAAGGTGGATACATAGGTTATTAGACTAAATGAGACTAGAAGAGGCATATTAAGCAAAGGAGCCTAAGTGGCTTGTATTAGGTAGAGAGGTAGGTTTGTAGGAGTTAGAGAAATATAAGTCCATCATTAAATGTGTTAGACATAAGATCAGAGGTGAAGATATATTTGAAGGTTATTGAGTTAGTGCTTGATCATCTATGGGGTTGTAAAATCCTTGTTAGTTATGTTGACCAATTTTTCCCACAGGTAAAATTTTGGTCACCTTCTTCCCCTGCTGTTCAATGCCAGTCATTTTTGGGTTGCACAAGTTCAATGAGTTTGGTTCATGGCTTGGTTCAAGTGGTTTAATGTTATTTGGTTCAAAAGTCCATCTTCAAGTTCAGCATCTAGATTCCACAAGCATTGAACCGTTAAACCATTGAACCACTTTTGGTTCAATGGCTTGGTTCAATGGACTTGGTTCAAAGCGGATGGTTCAGTCTTTTAGTTCATTGTGGCAATTCAATCAGCAAAGGAAGTTCATCAGCTTTCAAAGGTTAAACCCTTGAACCGTTGAACCACTTTTTGGTTCAACAGGTTTTGTTCAAGGCAAGAGGTTCATCGGCCTTGGTTTGAAGGAATTCAGCATGCATAGTTGAACCCTTGAACCGTTGAACCTTTTTGGTTCAATGGCTTGGTTCAAGAGTATGCCCTTAGCCAAAGGGGAAGTCTTCAAGGTCAAAATTACCTAGCAGAGGGTAGGTGCTTCAAAGAATGAAGATCGGGTAAGTTCAGTCCAAAGTTCAAAGTTTAGAGTTCAATTCAAATTTAACTAAGTCCTAAATTCCTTCAGACTTTTTGTCCAAAGGAATTCCTTCAGACAAAAAGTCCGAAGGAATTCGGGCATAGCTTAAAACAAAAGCCAAGGGTGGATAGAATTTCCATGGAATTTTTGTCTGTGAGAAATGTCTGCGAACAAAAGTCCATGGAAAATACACAAGGCAAATGGCTCAGAAAAATTTTTGTGGACAAATTGTCTGTGGGAAATCATCCACGGACAAAAGTCCGCGGGGAAATTGTCCATAGACATAGAGCCTGCAGGAGACCAAGAGACCATCCAACAGAACAAAAGACCTACCAAGGTACCTCAAAGGGCAGATGCCCTTGCGGGAGACTTCCAACCCAAATACAAAGGGTACTAAGTAGAGTCAGAGGGGTGCCAAGAGGCAAGCAAGCCATAGAGAGGCTAGCGATGGACTCGATAGTGTTTTGATAGGGATGAGGGCATCCCAGAGGCCGTCAAGATTGACAAAGTGAAATGGCTATTTGTTTTCAAAGTAAAGAGAGCACTAACTAGAAGGAGCCTAGAATGCAGTGACTTATTAAGAATTTGCCCCTGAGGGCCGAAGGAGTCAGAAGAGACAAAATTGGAAAAGACAAGTGACAAGCATGGAATGTGTAAGCAGTTAGTCTAAATTTTGAAAGGAAGCACCGATCTAAGAAGTGACCCTAGCAGGTGAAATGGTAACTATAATTTGACCATTTGAATACATGAACTGCGAACCATTCACCCTTTTTCTTCATTTTACATTTATGAGGAGACAAGTTGTATAGGTGCCTTCAAGAAGCAGCCTTGGTTAAGGAGAAAACTATGTGGCCATGTCAAAAGGGACACCTAAAGTCAAAGCCAAGGGGGACACATCATTTATTTTCCTAGGCAGTCTGTTCTTCCCAATGAAAAAGCATGTATGCCACTTGTAAACAAGGAACACCAAATGAGTCTCCTTGATTTTTCAATATATATTGTGAACTTGTCATTTTGTGAGGATCTTCACATTTTACAGGGCATAGCCCTGCTAAAATTTCCACCTAAATCAATAAACGTAGTTTTTACCTCTTTTTGGATGAATATTCTGTGTATGTCCTAAGTGTTAATTTGTGTTTAGTCATTGTCTTTTGATGCTCTCACAGGTTTAACACCAACACACTAGTTATCTACAAGGCACCATTTTTTTGTAGCTGACAGGAGAAGAGCTCTATTTGGAAGTGTAGAATAGAGGAAGTTACTTGCAGTGTGCATCTCACAGCACCTTTGGTGAACCTCTTTTCTCTGTATTCTCATTCAAACCTCCCTACCAGTTTCTTACAGCCTGGTCCTTCTGTCAAGTGAGAAGTGTATGTATGCATTTGTCTAAATTTTAAGTGTGGATGTGTGAAGGTTGACTTATTTTGGTGCATCACCTCTTTAGATTAGTTTGTTTTCCTATATCTTTCTCCCTTTTAGCCCCCTC
Source organism: Torreya grandis (assembly GCA_037957365.1). Lineage (NCBI taxonomy): Eukaryota > Viridiplantae > Streptophyta > Pinopsida > Cupressales > Taxaceae > Torreya > Torreya grandis. The sequence goes on from JARHVA010004999.1 coordinate 1,067,504, forward strand.
CCCATTATATCTATCTATATATATGTATTTTGCACTTGCTGGAACAAACATGATGCATCAAAGGGAGCTGGCCCTTATCTAGAGACTCTCCCCTCTAGCTTCGCCAGTCCCATAGGTGAGAGGGGAGTTTACATGTTGCGAGGAGAAGGCAAAAGCTCAACTTCCTACCAAAGGGTGCAATTTCCTGCATCAACAAGTTAGTGCTAGGTAAAGGTCAAGTGGCTACTTGACTAAATTGAGGGGTGGGTGTTCCTTGATCAATTGGTGATAGTATAAATTGAATATTTTCATTAGAGGATAGTAGTACACATTTTTATTTTAGTGTGTTTTATATCCCTGAAGAGGTTTTCCCACATAATCTCTTATGTTATCTTGTGATGTGCTCTTATGTTTGTTTATCTATGCATTGTTTGATATTATATGAATGAATGATTCATGGAATGGTAAATGGAATTGAATATAAATTATTGTCTACTAATTAACCCTCCCCCCTTCTATATCTACTTCCAACATGAACCATTCTAGTTGGATTTATGGGATCTTCAACTAGAGATAAATCTACATAATAACAATTTTAACAATGACTTTAAATGTGAAGTTAGTAAGTACCCTAGCTCTACCTTGAAAAAAATCTTAGTTCCTTTTATTCTATATAAACCAAAGAATATCAGTAAAAAAACACCAAAAATAATTAGTGAAAGAATGGATGGATTTTATTTTTATTAAAAACATATCCAAAAGAAACATTAAACCAAGTAAATTTGCGATAAAAAAATAGACCAACTATATAGATAACATTTCTAAACTTTAGCATGTATTTCTAGGTAAAGAAAAGATGTCGAATTGACTCCATATCACTAAAAATAAGATTAAAAGGGGGGAAATCACCACATTTAGAAAGAACATCTCCAACAGCCAATTTATTATAAATCAACAACCACCTAAAATAAGTTTTTTTAGGTTATAAACCTGAAGCCCAAATCACTTGAATTCTAAAGGCCCAACTATGGTAAGAGTAAAAAAACTTCCACACACAATTAAACATTAGATAAGGGGGATAAGTGAAGGAAAGTTTAAGATATAGAATTTTAGTAGAGAAATCATGAAGGGGAGGCCATTTGATCCACTTGATACTCTCCTAGAACTCTATATCATTATCATAATGATTCACTGAGATATTGTCCCTGAGTGATTTTATCACCATAGAATAAGTTCTACATTGGGTAGTAGGAATGTGATATCTATGTTTAATGATGTACTAGGATTTCAAACCTTTAGGACCAAAGAGATCTTTAAAATTCCTCAGACCTTTCTTGAACCATTCCAATATATAAAATCCTATGATAAGGGCTAATAGATGATTATTGAGGAAAAGGTTCCACCATATAGATCTATGCCCTTGACAACAAGTTCACATCCAATTAAATGCATGATTTACAGTAACAAAGTGTTTCAAAAGGTCACAAGCCTTCTAAATAGATGAAAAAATAGTATAACCAACAAGTTTAAAATAATATGGGATAATAATAATTTCATTGATGTACAAGTCTTTCCAACTTACTTTACCTTTAATAAATCCTCTTAGAATGTTGTTTCTTACAAGCACTTTCCAATTCTCATCCCCATTAAAATCCTTGATGATATATTTAGCATCTAGGATAATACCTTGAAAGTGTAGGTCCTTTAGACCAAGATCTCTAATATGTCCTCATTTACAACAAAACTTCCAAGCAATTGCATGTTTTTTCCTATTCCCCTTGCCATCTGATAATAAAAAGTCTATAATAGTATTGTGCATCAAGTTAATCTGAGTTTTGTTAAACAACCATTAAGAAGCATAGTATAAACTATAAGATGAAAGATTTTTTTTTCACACCTAAATTCTACTAGTGAATGAAAGAATATCACCTTGCCACTTCTCAATTTTCATGTTTATTTTGGTGTACACCCATTAACACAAATGTTTAAGACACACATCAAGGGAAAAAAGATGAAAAATTACTAAACCATCTAGTTGGGGCCCTTCTAGACACACCCAAATTCAATAATCTAGTCTAGTTGGTTTTCTTTCCATCCTATCATACTTGATGTATGATAGGCAATTTTGGAACTAGAGGCTAGACAATATATATTTAGTTTGGACCTCACTTGTATTAGATTATGTTTGTAAAACTTAGTGAACAATGTTGAATCATCAAAAAATAGTACATCAATCACTTTCAATTGATTTCTATGTTGGATTCTTCTTACTATGGGGCACATATCATCCATCCTCAACAGACAGTGTAATGCATCAGCCACCATGACAAATAGTAAAAGACCAAGGGGTAAACCCTATCTAATGGATCTTTGTAATGGGATAGAATATGTGATTTCACCATTTACCTCAACAACTACAGAGGCATCTTCGAATAAAACTAATTTCATTCTATATAACCTTCGACAACTAAATGCTATAAGCATTCTTTAAATAAAAGGCCACTTTATTCCATCATAATATTAATAAGGTCTTAATTTAAATTCTCAATAAAATATGAAGTATAAGTAGAGTTTTAGAATTGCTTCTTGGTACTAGTTAGTATTTATAAATATCTAAAGAGTCCAAAAGAAAGCTACTATAAAAATTGTAACAAGATAGACATAGTTATAGAAGAGATAAACATTTAAACCCTTGTTTTGAAGGTTACTTGCATCACATTTACTCCAAGTCCTTATAATTAAATAGATATTTAACCATATCCATGATGGATTCATTCTTCACCTTAGCCATAAGAGGTGTTTAGAGAGTAATATGTTCATACCTAGTGCCATAATGCCTACAAAAGTTTTACAAACCATTGTATACATTCTGCAATGAATTTTCCTAATCCATAATAGTTTTGTACCCTCCTCCCTACATTGGGATAGAGTTATCTCTTACATATGAATCATATTATTAATTTTAGATTCCAGTAAAAAGAACACAATTCTACTTCAAAATTTAAGATAGTAAGTGACCATGGAATGAGGATTGGGTAAAATCTAATAAAAATTAGGTAGGAGTGAAATGACAAGATGTAATTTATCTAAACCAATTGGTGTTAAGTCACTACAAATTCATAATTCCTATTGTCCATAATGTAGTCCTCACCTTGGGGGTTTATTAAGAACACCTATATTTCTTAATCATATGGAAACAAGCCTCTAGTTTCTAGTTGTATGTGAAAATATGTTGAATGCGATCTTCAACAAATATTAGGTGCAAAATAGTGTGATTGTGTGAAAAATATCCAAAAATTATGAATAATCCTAACAAGCATGCCAATAAGACATTTAAAGGGCATTAGAATCCATATTTAATGATATTATGTTGTATATCAAGATGTGATTACATGGTTGGTAAGGTGGACCCACCTAATACCTCTTGGTTAAAGTAATCAGGGATTAATGAGACTCAAATTTGTATATAAAGAAATGAAAACACCCTAAGACATATTTACACCATCTCTGATTCATAACACATTAAGATTAGCATACAAATAAATAATAATAATTGTTATAGCATGGACTTGGTATATAAGCCCTATAAATAGGGAATTTTTCTTTTTGGTAAAAATGAATTACCTCCAATTCATTTCGGTTGATGAAAAAATATAGGACATCCATAGTGAGACTTATTGTCATCTATTTTACACTAGATTTACATCATTTTTTAAAGGTTAATGGAAATGTGTCTATTATACTAATTAAATGACCTTAAGCTTGAAAAAATACAAAATGTGATAGTTATACTCTAAAAACCATAAAACCATTAAATATAGATATGTTCATATAAAATTTTAGATATCTATAATCATAAATGTTAACCAAAATCGATATATATTTACAAATTAGCTTGTAACTAGTGTTATGACCAAGATTGCCTATTTGTGAGTTTTTATTCATTTTCTTCATATATGACTCAGGTTAGCTCTTTAAAAGATTTCCATGAACTCTTTCCCTCTAGAAAATTTCCCAACCTCCCAATCTATTACATTATGCTTTCATTAAAATCTATTAACATTGAATTTGGAATAGATCTTGAAATTATACCCCATTATTTGAATCCTTTTCAAGTTATATATTATAAATGGATCATCCAATTTGCATATTGTACATAGACTCTCCATTTCTTATTGATCTTATATTATTCATTGAATCTTCACATATCTTAATATGTGACATCCTTTTTATCCTTAAAATCCTTTTCATCTAGAATGATCTCCTTAAATCTTGGGGACTTTCCTTTAAGAAAAAGTATTTTTAAAGTTCATTTTGATGTTACAAACTTTTTCCCCTTAAATTTCCCTATACTAGTACTCATTTTAGTTATTTTTTTGATATCATTCTCATTGGTTAGAAGCAATGCCAATTTTGGTTTATATATACTTGTGAACTTCCTCAAAAATTAACTAATGGTTTTCAATCTTCATAATAAGGTGAATTTTGAATTACATAAGTCTAAGGACATTCCTCTAGGTGCATATAGTGGTATACTTGTTAATTGATAAGGACATCATTATTTAGTAACTAGTTTATATTCTATTTCAGGTGTTAATTTCTTTCCAATCACATTATGTTTCCTTTATGGTTCTATAGTTAAATAGTAACTTTTATTCTAAATAGGTATGGGAATTTAGTCTCTACTTATGTGGAAACATAAATTATAAGTACACATGAATTTAAATAGAGAGAGAGAGAGTTCATGCTTTTAAATTCTTAATGAACTTATGGAAATTTTTATTTTGATAACTTACCCAATCTATTACATGTATAGCCAAATAAAATAAAATTTATAAATATTTTAAAAAGTATTCATGTATTTTTACACATTTATATTTTGAGAAGTTTCCCAATTGGGTGCATTTGTATAGACACATGAAATGAAGATTAGGAATCTTTTTTAAATTTTCAAGTTCTTGTACACATTTATATTTCAAGAATATTCCCAATCTATAGTATTTTCATAACCACATAAGGTAAATATTAGGAATCTACCATAAGAGATCCTCTGATATAAATATCTATAACAAAATTGTTTAATTGTAAATGTAAACACATTTATTTACCTTTTCATGTACCTAGCTTTGACTTGTGATACTTATCCTTCAACTTTTGTCTTCAATTTCTTTCCCTATTGTATCTCTCTCCTTAATCCTCTCTTGTTTATCATCTCCTCAAGGCTTGATATATTTAATATGCAAGATACTATTCTTTTAAATCCTTTGATTTCCTTTCTCCTACTATTAGATTCTCCATTCACCTTTCAACATCCATTCATTCCAAAAAACCTTATACTTTTCACTAACTATGTCTTTCCTATCTTGTTAGTATTTCTTATTCTTACTCTTTCTAGCCTTAAGCCTGTGGGCAACTTGGATCCACACATAAGACTCAAGTTTCCTTGATCCTTAGAGGTTTATTTTCATCAATGGAATGCTCAAATAAATCCTCATTTACCTCTTACTTAATCCGTAAAAATACTCATACAACCCTTATACATACCTTGTTTCTTGTTTTGTCTCACACTTATCTATTAGCCCTTTTTTACCTTTCCTCCTTGTACAATCAGGTATAATATGTTCTTTGGAAAATAATAGCATAATTAAATACCCTCTATCCTATACTATCTTTTCACAAAGTTTTATTCCATAAATATTTTCTTAAGGCATCTTACTATCCTCTTCTTAGGCTCTATTTAGGCCTAATTATGTCTACTTTACCCTAACTCATCCACAGTCATACAAATTCATACTCAAAATAGCATACAAACACAAAAAATTTAAAATATAATAGAATACCTAAATCACTATCAAATTAAAAATATTGGAATATTTTCACTTGTATAAACTCCTATAAAATCAAATAGCATCTCAAAAGCACTAAGACAAGGTTAGGTGTGCCTGTAACCCCCTGAGAAGGGTTAGATTAATTTTCTAAGTGCTCAAAGACTTTTAAAACTATTTTAATTATTTTTATATGTATATATAAATATAAAATACCATCCTCAATAATTTTATCTATTTTAGATGCCTTTATCCATTTTGGCTCTCAACATTTTACTTTGACTGTATACACACACAGTCTGTGTTAACCTGACGGAGAGACCATGAGGGTTTTAGGAATTCTAAGATGATTTAAAAATTAATAAAGGTTGAATAACCTATTTTTATACTTTACATACCTTATCCAATAAACACTTACCATTAAACACTCTCATGTTATCATTATTATAGGAACTTTGACTCTAATTATGTGTTTGTTCATAGTTTGCAAGTTTAGTATTGGCTTCTTTACCAAGATGTGTGAAAAAAGCCAAATAATATAAAATAAACTCTGGAAAATTCTAAATATAAATCTAAGTAATACTTACCTAATAATATATGTGCTCACTTTAATTTTCATTGAATCTTGCTTCTCAAAAAGAGTACATATAGTCTTCTCCTAACATAAAATACAAGGTACCAAGCAATAGGTTTTCAACTTAGAAATTTATCTTGATATAAACATAAATTTTTCTAATATTCCACTAAAATTCACTCCCAATTTTAATAAAATACATCATTAAATATTTTCTATCATTTATCTTCATACATACATAGTCCTTCACTCTTACATTACATTTAGTTTTCAAGATCACAAATTGTAAGCTAAAATAGGGTACAAAAGTTAGTTATAAAAATATAGAAAATATATCATTCATTTGGGGTTGAATATCCATTGAAATCTCAAATATATCCCCAAACACTGAATCTAATAAAATCATTTACAACTTCTTTTATATCCTATAACTAATCTAACTAACTCTTCTAACTTGTACTTATATGACCACTACATGATGTGGTAGTTACAACTCATTTCCTTTGTCCATAATTATCTCTACCATAGTGTGTACATAGTTTAACATTTATAAATCCTCTTCAGCACATATATATCCTTTTAAAAACATTTTTTTATATTTAAAACTCACACCAAAACCATTCTAGGACTCAAAACATAGTTACAATTTTAAATCTCAAAATCCCACTTTTGATAGGAAAACACTATATGGATTCCAATTTGAATTTTTAGACCGCTTAGGGACTCTAAAAACTACAGACATGCTCCAAATGACCCATATTACATAAATTTACCCAAAATATAAATTACCATTGATTTCCATGCATCATAATACTAACCTATAAATGTTTCCCATGAGCTCCTACTCATGCTTATTGCTTTGCTTGATCAATTTATCTTATTACCATACTTCAACTAGTCTCTCATGTAAATGAACATGTTCTCATGATACACACTTGTAATTATGCCCTCTTATTTCCATCTTCATCCAAGCTATACATCTAATGAATAACAAATCATTAAATAAAACATATGTCTCCTCATGCCCTTGAGGCATACTCCAACTCTTCTCTTTGCCGATATGTTGTTCTTCCTACCTAACACCTTCATGTACATTGTATGGTTAATTATTCCTATTTGCATCAGTCACCAAATAATGTTGTTCTTATTATTGTATGTTTTATCTTTCATCTACAACCTATACTTTAACCTTATCATTTGTAACTTCACCATATAGAGTGTCTTTTTATATTTGTCTTCTCCTTGCCTTCATGGGTGCTCTTATCTCAATCATCAGTGTTGCATGCCATAGGTCTATGTTCTCTTTTGTCAATTCCATCACAATTTATTTATACATTTGATGATGTTAAAAGTTATATTATTATTCAAGGCTTAATACACACTAACATAGTCCTCATAATTTTACTTTTTCTATTATCCTAATATTCCTTTGTCTTTAGTTGCATCCTCTTGGATGAAGATCACTTCATTCTCCATGATATATTTCTTCATATATGGATGACCTATTTGTTCTTCTTCTAATAGAAATAATCTATCTTGAGACTCTCCTTCCTCTTGGTTATTCTTGAACACCACTTCATCTAATTATCCCTCTTCTTGTTTGAGCTTATGCATTGAATTAACTAACTCATGTTCTTACTTATCTCTCATACTTGCATTCACACATGCCAAAGCATCATTAGATTGCAAATCATGAGGCTTTTTTTCCCCTTCTTTTTTATTTTTATGTTGATTATTCAATTATTTCAATTGTATCTTCACTTTTCTCTCTTATACTTGCTTTATCTTCTTCATCTTTATGTCATTGCGAAGTCATCTCACTCTTGTTCTAATATCAATTGAAAGATATGGTATAAGTTCCTCCAAAACTTGTTCCATCTCTACCAAGACTATCTTTAACTCAAAAATCTCCCTCTTATCAACCTCCTCTTTTTTTACTTCCTTATGGAAATACTCTTGCTTCAATCCCTTAATATTTATTTCACTTTCTTCATTATCTCTCTCTCTCTCTCTCTCTCTCTCTCTCTCTCTCTCTCTCTCTCTCTCTCTCTCTCTCTCTAAGCCTCTTGGATTAAGGGCTTTAGCCACATAACCTTGATTTTATTCCTCTCTCTCATATACTTGTAACTTTATTTAGCATCTATTCAAGCAATCTTCATCATTTTTTCATGAACTAATCAAATACATAAATTTAAAAACAAAAAAACTATGTACCTTTATCTATGAAAAAAAATTTATTCTCTTTCTAAATAACTTCGCTATCTGATACCAAATGATGTAGATATATATCAAACTTGTCTAAATGTAGATGTAAACACATTTATTTACCTATACATGTACCTAGCTCTGACTTGTCCTTCTTATCCTTCAACTTATGTCTACAAGTTTTTCCCCTCTTTGATTTCTCTACTTAATCCTCCTTTGTTTGTCATCTCCTCAAGGCTTGATATATTTATTATGAAAGATACTATTATTTTAACACCTTAAAATTCCTTTCTCCTACTATTAAATTCTCCATTCAGCTCTCAACATCCACTCATTCCAAACAATCTTTAACTTCTCATTAACTCTATCTTTCCTATCTTGTTAGTCTTTCTTAATCTCGCTCTTTCCAGCCTTAAGCCTCTGGGCAACTTGGATCCACACACAAGACTTAGGTTTCCTTGATCCTTAAAGGTTAATTTTAATTAATTAAATTCTCAAACAAATCCTCAATGACCTCTTAATGAATCCATACAATTACATAGACAACCCTTATACATACCTTGCTTCTTGTTTTATCTTAGGCTTATCTACTAGTATTCTTTTAGCTTTCATCCTTGTATGGTTAGGTATAATAAGTTCTTTGGAAAATTATAGGATTATTAGACATCCTCTATATTCTACTATATTTTCAAAAAGTTTCATGGCCTAATTATTCCCTTAAGGTACCTTACTAGCCTCTTCGTAGGCTTTGTTTAGGCCTAATTAGGACTACTCTACCCTAACTCATACACAATCATACAAATCCATACTCATAGGTACCATAAAAACATAAAACATTCAGAATATCATAGTATACCTCCATAATTATCAAATCACAATGATTGAATAATTTTCAAGAGTTAAAACTCCTATGAAATCAAATAGAGTCTCAAAAACCTAAGAAATGGTTAGGTCTACCTGTAACCACCTAAGAAGGGTCAAATTGCTTTTATAAGTGCTGAAATAACTTTCAAACTACTATGATTATTTTTATAGGTTTGTATAACTATCACACACCTTATTCAGTATTTATATCTCCTTTGGATGACTATGTTCATATTTTATCTCAACATTTTGCTTTGACTATATGCACACATAGTCTGTGTTAACCCGAGGGAGAGACTTTGAAGATTTTGGGCATTATAAGAGGTTTTAAAACTTCCTAAAATTTCAATAAAATTTATTTATACTTGAGATACCTTATCCAATCAAAACATAAACTCCAATTTTCCTCTTTTATCACTATTGTAGGAACTTTGACCCTAACTATGTGTTTGTTCATAGTTGTCTACATGTTTAATATTGGCTTCTTTACCAAGACGTATGAAAATAACAAAATAACATAAAATAACCATTAAAAAATTTAAAATATTAATATAAGGAAGAATTACCTAATAATACATGTTCTAACTTTACTTTCCATTGAATCTTGCTTCTCAAATAGAGTACATTCAGTCTTCTCTTAACACAAAATAAAGGATACCAGGAAGTAGGTTTTCAACTAAGAATTTTCTATTGAAATAAACATAAATTTTTATGATAATCCAATATAATTCACTTCCCTTTAAAATAAAATACAACATTAAATATTGTCTATCCTTTTTCGTCATACATACACTATCCTTCATTCTTACATTGCATTCAGTTTTCAAGATCACAAATTACAAGATGAAACATGGTTTGAAGGTTAGTTATCAAAATCAAGAAAACTTATCATTAATTTTTGGTTTAATATCCATTTAAAACTCTAATCCATATTCAAAATTTAACTCCAAAAAAAATCATTTACAACATCTTTTATGTCCTATAACTAATCTAACGAACTCTTCTAACTTCTACCTATATACCACTACATGATGTGGTAGTTACAACTCGTTTCCTTGGTCGATAGTTATCTTTACCATAGTGTTTACATATTTCAACCTTTATAAATATTCTTAGGCTTATATATGCTTTTACAGACATTTTTTGACATTTACAACTCACACTAGAACCATTCTAGGACTCAAAACATAGTTACAAGTTTAAATTTTGAAATCCCACTTTTAGTAGGAAAATAATATATGGATTCAAATTTTAATTTTTAGACCACATAGGAACTCTAACCACTCAAAAAACACTCTCAATGACCCCTATTATGTAAATAAACCCAAAATTTGAACTACTAATGATGCCTCTACATCAGCTTCACAAGTTCATGGATAGTTGAGTTGACTAATGGATAAGAAGAAAATAATTGTAAGCAATAAAAACTTTTAATTTATTTTTATAAAATCACACATTGTGCTTCCTTATATAATACATAAAATCCATTAATTACTTGATAAATATATATGCGAAAAAGGAGACATCTATTAATCTTTATTTATCATTGGAAATCGATTAGAGTGTCAAACATTCCAACACCTTTTTTTTTGAAATATATTAATTTAAAAAATTATATCTACCATAATATGCACCAAAATTTTGAGTAATAATATTGTTAATATGAAAATATATTCCTACATACACCAGGAAAGAAAGCGCCTAGGCCATAGAACCAATCAAAAGTGAATATTCTTATGAATCTATTTATCCTAAATTTTAACTTGCATAGCCATCTCCTTCTTAAAATTATTTGATTACATATTACCTTACAAGACAAATCTTAGTAAAAATAAAATATATAGCCAATTAAGGATATGCTTGTATAATTTTTTTCTTAGGTAGTTTCCCTTACACCCTTGTTTCTTCAATATCACATAACTATAGAACACCATAATTGTAAAATCAATATATTTTTAGTCTTAAATATTTATAATATGGATACAAAGGAGTTTCATTCATTATATTATTTTATTTATAGGAATTATTTATAGAAAATGATTATTGAAAGTATCAAGTATATCAGATGAGTTATTAACAAGCATCCTTTGAATCTAATATATATTTTGTTGTCATAGACTCTTCAAATAAACATCATTTTTATCTGTATGGATCAGGTTAGAATTATTTGTTAAATGTTTCACTTTCATTACCTCCCACATTTTTGATATCTAGATAATAGAAATAAGTGATGAAGCGTATTTTCTAGTTTTGTTATGTTCACTATCAACTAACAATTCTTCTTCTATTTTTAACTCTATTTTTAAATAAATTTGAATACGAGGGATATCTTTTAAATATATATCATTTATCATAGAATATCTCTAGTTTAGTTGAATGGTGTATCCTCTTTGAAAATATATGTTTATCCCTAAACTCGATTCTTTAGAAACCACTTATTTCTCAGTTTCAAATAGTCTCCAAGATAGAAGCATTATACTTCTTGTTCCATTACCTAAAAAGATAAAATTGAATAGAATGGTTTCCCTAGAGTTTCCAAATTGCACTGTTAGCCTTATAAGTCTACTCTATCTTATATAAGTTTGAGAATATTGACTATTGGGAAAATAATGACAAAAATCCTACTAATAATCACATCCTTATTACCTCATACAAATATGTTGTGTGCATATTTTTGGTCATTTAACTTTGTGGTAGTGTATAATAGTATATAAAAATTATCATATAAGTAATATGCATACACTCTTAATAAATATGGAATCAAAAACCATTGTTTTTACAGGTAACATGAATCCTTGATTTTCTTGTAGAGTAAACTCTATTCGAGTTAAGTCAATACTTACATGATTACTTGTTAGCAATATTTCTTCCCCTTATTTAAATGATTTTAAATTTCTAAGGAACCTAATGTAAACTATCGATAATTCTATATTTATTAATCATAAAAATATATCTTGGCTCCTTGTGTGAGTGGGCCCTTACTCTCCTTTAGACAAGACTTGAATCAAATGAGTCTTTAATAAACTTGTAAAATTTCATTAAATTATGAA